>WBMY01001460.1:459530-493638 GCA_013397315.1 Donacobius atricapilla
TTTTTTTTAAGACAGAAGCTATGCAGCCTTAAAAGGACTTGTTTAAATTTTTGTGTGTGTGTGCTGAGTATGTCAAGTTTGTAAGGAGCCAGCGATTCTTGCATCCTTTTAAAGTGAAAATTATAGAATGCTTTGCATTCTGTTTGTCACCAAAATACAGATTTCTATCTCACGCTATGAGTAGAATCATAAAAGTGATTTTTAGTGAGAAACAGCGTGAGGATTGTTTTGATACTTGGCTATTTAAAAATGGGTCAGGAGGCCAGGATTTGCTGGCTTCCAACAACCTTGGCATAGTGCGGTCAGAAGAAACCCCCTTTCCTCCCCTCCCCCTGCAAATCTAAACAAGTCCTTTTAAGGCTATAGGGGAAGGATGGCTGATAGCTGTGGATATAGGTGCTATATAAATCATTAAATAATAGGAGGAGTACTGGAATAAAATGGAAACCAGAAACAGCAGCAGAAAAGCAAAGCTCTGTAAAAGTTAGCTAGAAGTTTGATGCTCATCTGGGCTTCTTTACCTTCAAATTGTTTCAAGTGGTTGGGGAGTGTGTGGTTTGTGTCTGTTGTACCAAACCTAGCTGAGCTAGGGTATCCAAGAAGAGTATTTCACAAGCTCTCAGTTATTGGCTTCCATGAATTATTAAAGACTTCAGCAAAGGAGGCTTTTTGGATTTCAGCATATATGGTTTGCTAATGGATGCTGATTGGTGGAATACTCATTTGCCTGTCACTTTTTCAGTGTGCTTGCTTAGGTTACAGTTATTACGTAGAAGGTAAAACCTGTGAGCCTTTGAACCAAGTGAGAAATGGGATTGCTGCTTTGGGACAACTTCATTCTTTTCTATGTGCCTTACATTTCTGCCTTTTCCCACATGGAGCTGTTGTAATTACATCGGGCACTCCAGCTAATTTTCCTCCCACCAGGCACTGTGTTTTACTACACTTACAATAATACATTTAACATTTAATGCCCTCTCCAGTGTGTGGTTTTATTATGAAATGTATGTTGGGTTAATGGTTAGGAGGTGCTTGGCTTTGCAAGCTGACAGAGCAGTCTTTTCTTTTTCCTATTCTAAACTGCATTAATTTGAGTATTAGAATGGGTTTAATGCAGTATCACTTAGATTAGCAAAATGTTAAAATAATTCCTGTAAATCAAATCCCTTAATGCATCTTCTGATCTGTGAAACTTCTCTGGAATGGCCTTGGCTTAGACAAGCTGCTCTCCAGTATGGGCAACAGGCTGTGAGTGTGATCTGGTTAGAAATAAATGTAGTGCAGTAAAGTCTGTCCTCAAAAAATTCTTGGCATTGCTTCTATTGTATGTAGAACCTCTAAAACATATTTGATTTCTGTGTGGCTTGTGGAGTACCTCTGTCTGCAAGACTCTGATCCTAATCCCTTTAACATGAATGGGAGTTGTTTCTTCTCTCACTGTTTCTTCCCCCCAGATGCTGCTGGTATGTCAGACACTCCAGCGCAGCTTAAGCATTCCCAAGTGTCTGTGAGTTTTACATCTGGAAATAGCTTTATTACCAGACTTTGGATAGTGTCTCTTTAACTGGGCATTGTCTCCATTTGTAATCATCATGACACAGAGGGCAGAACAACCTTTCCTACTTTATAGTACTCTCCAGTATTTTTATTGACAATAAATATTAGCATGCCTCGGCAGTACAGGATGCAGCTAAATCCAGTTGTGGATAAATGCTTGCTAACCTGACAATTTACCTCTGTTAGTCAGGAATACCAGGCATAAAGACTTGTCCTATCCTTTCAGGTTGTCTTCTCCTTAACATTGAGTCAACTTCTATAGCTGATGCTGTTGTGACATCACTGAAAGTCACGTGTCCCGTTTGTCATGGAGTGTGCAATTAGCTAGTTCTGCACATTTGAGTCTTGTTCTGTGGGAAAATGTGCTCAGGAGAGACTGAGTTGGGACAGAGCTGTTGTGAAGAAGCGTCCTGCTAAGAGGGCAAGAGACTTGATCAGGGCAGAGCTGTTCCTCTCTAGTGTCAGCGTCAGAGGGATTCCAGGATTTGTGGGTTTTGAATGGAGCTCCCCATCAACAGCCTTGAGTCAAAATGGAAGATACCACTCCCCTGTGGAGGAATTTCAAGGCAGTGAGACGAACAAAAACTCCTCAAAGGAAAAAATGGTCTGACTTTATTGCTCTATGACTTTAGAAAATGTCAGGTTTTATTTTGAGAATTGCTTTCTTTGGTTTGCTGTAAGAGACCAAGCTGTTTCCTTGGATTTCTTCCCTAGACACACAGTCTTGGGCAACTTCACATTCACATTTGAATGTAAATTATTGGAGTCAGTCTCATCACTGGCAAGAAACAGTAAAATAAAATCTAAGTGAGATGGATTTCTTTGAAATTAAAAAGGTTATTAGCTTATTAATTTAATGTAATTTGGTAATGAGTTAGTCAGACAAATGTTTTTATTATGTTCTTTCTTACTAATTTTTTTTGTTTGTTCTCTCAAGGAGAACTGCTTTTGGCAATGATTTTCACTGGCCGCATGTAGATGAAATATAAGTGTGCAGCCAGCACGCTTTCATGTGCTGCTTAATGAAAAAATGTGTGCTATTACTTTGAATTATGAAGAAATTTGTTTTCATAAACTTTTAAATATTCTCTGGGGTGTAATTATTTAACACAATAGGTACTTTTTATTTCAATATACTAATTAATGTGTTAATAACTTTAAAAATTCAAGACTGGCAGTGAAGGATTGGGGAAAATAGCATAATGTGCTGATTTTGGTTTTTTTAGGTATTATTATGCCACTTATTCTCTCAGATGGTTGGTTAGCTACTGTTGATAAAAGTTTCTGTTTATCTGACAGAAGAAATTTTGTGGAGTTAAAACAGTTTTTCCTTCTTCTGTGAAGGAAGAACAATGAAGGTAATGACTCACTTGAGTCTCCTGATAAAACTTCACTGACTGACACTGTCAGCTTAAGAACCCCACATTTCTTTATATGCATTCTTACTAGTTTCACAGGTACTAATATGACTTATCTTTTCTCTTTATTTTTTACAGAATTAGAGAATAGTTAAGATTGGAAGAGTTCCTCTGGTTATCATCTAGTCCAATGCTTTGTTCAGATCAGGGTCAACTATAGCAGCTTGCTCAGGCCTCCGTTCAGTTTTATTTTGGGCATCTTCAGAGGCAGACAGCACACAGTCTGTGTGGGCATCCGTGCCAGTGTTTGACCACCCTCACTGTAGAAGTTTCTTCCTATGTTTGAGAGTGGAATTTCAGCCTGTGCCCATTGTCTCTTGTCCTGTGACTGGCCACCGAAGAGAACAATCTGTACTTCCTTCCTCCTTCAGGTATTTCTACAGATTGATAAGACCCTTCTAAGGCATCCCTTCTCCAGCTCTCTCAGCCTCACCTTGTATGAGAGATGCTCCCATTCCTTAATCATCTTTGTGGCCTTTTGTGTCCCTGGAGAGCATGCTCCAGTTAGTAAGTCCTTGTCTCTCTTGTACTGGGGGAGCCCAGAAGTGGATCCTACATTCCAAGTGTGTCTCAGCCATGCTGAGCAGAGGGGAGGGATCCTTTCCTTTGACCTGCTGGTGACACTTTGTCTAATGCAGCTTATGCAGCATAGGAAGCTAATGGCCTTTGCTGTGAGGGCACATTGCTGACTCTTGTTTTCCAGCTATATTTGGCTCATATGCTGAGCAGTTCTTGCTTGCACCCAAGTTTCTCTAGAGGTCTGGAAGGTCCGGTGTGATGTGGGCCTGACCTTGTCATTAGGTTTGTGTGCCTTTGTGCAGCGTGCCTGCCTGGTCCTGCAGGCAGCAGAGACAGTCTACATCCCCAGCTCAAGCAGAATTTGACATCTGCAGCTGGCTCGGGAGCCTTATGCTGGCAGCTGGAAATAACTGCAGTGACCTGCTAGGGATCATGGTCCCGGGCCTGGGATCATTACCAAGTGCTCTGTTTGTTCACACAGTGTGGACGAGAATACACGAGCTTGGTTCCGCACTGAGCTTTCTCTGTTGCAGGTAGCTTCGTGTCTTACCTTACACGAAAATGTGAGCTAGTATCTGAAAGGTTTTAACACAGAGAGAAATGGTCTTGTCCTCTAAAAGCCAGTGTAGTTCTCTGGTTTTTACATACCCACTTTCCTCGAGTGGTTTGTAGATGCAAGACTTCTTTCTTTGTAGTGTGAATCTTCCACTGACATTAAGGAAAAACCTTGTAAACCAGCAAAACTTTGTAATATTCAGCAGACATAGTACCTGTCACTACTCATGGCTTCCTATTTTAGTTATGCTTGATTGCAGCTCACCCCTCCTCATGTTTTCATGTGTATGAAATTAAGGAAGCTGGAAAGTTTTATGCATGGTTCAGGGCCAAGAAATCCAGCATATAGACTTTAGACATCTTGCAAAATCTTCATCAAGCAGGAATAATATTTTGAAACAAAAGCAAGAAAATCAAAGACCTCTAACATGGTAACTTTACACCACAGTGTTTTTGTAAAGGCATTGAATATTTTTACCAGATGCAAAAGTGCAAATCTATCTTTCTGCATGCAGAAGAGTGACCGAATGATAATCTGGTTTTCCAGTTAGCACTTTTTTTCCTTTAAGTAAGGAAAGCTTAATGTCTGTATAATGCCAATACATGAAAGAATTAATTGCTTTATTAGGTGAACACTCAAAATTACTGAAGCCCAGCTTGAAGAGGAAGTATGGTGTGAAAAGAACAGTTTGTTTTGTTTTTTTTTTTTTTTTTAATTGTATAACCTTGTATCAGTTATGAAAACACCTATTTCTACCTCTGTATTTGAAGCCAAAATACTTATATGAGTATGAAAATCTTATTTAAAACATTTTTCCCCTCTCCTGGACTTGCTGCCAGTGAATGTTTTATATCTCAAAGATGTACAACATTTAAAAGTGTTTATTATTTTTAGGCTCATAGTGGTGTCATCCTGAAAAATTCATGTTGCCCTGAATTAGGAGGATGAAAACTCAAAAGCAGTTACTTGGTTTGCTCCAAATGTTCAGCAGAATAATCAAGACTTTAACTTGCCTTTGGCTATTCTTCAGTAGACAGTTTTACATAGAAGCAAATAGGTAAGAAATAGAAAAGATAAATGCCTGAATCTAAATACAAACAATTATAAATGTTCAATAACTTCTGGAAAAGTAACATTTTGGTTGAAAAACCAGATGCACTTTGAAATGAAAGTTAAGAAGTATTTACATTGATAGTAAGGTCCAACGGAAGACTGGTAACATCTTTTAGGAACACGTTGTGATGAGTCATGAGCCACTGTAGTGAAGAAGAGCACAGGTGTTGCAAGTCACTGAGATAAAAACAGTGGGACCAACCATCTTCACTTAGTGACAGGAAGGGGGGAAGAAGGAGCAGAGTGCTGAGCTTTGTAGCAGAGAAGAAAGAACAACATTTTTGTTTTGGATGCTCTTCAGTTCCAGTCAGTTAGTGAAATATTTCTGTTTTACAGTGTGAGGTGAATTGTCATCTCTTCATAGCCTTCCTCTGGACTGTAAATGTACGCTCTCAGAGGTGTGCCAGAACAAGCAATGTGCCTGGATATATGCTGATCAGTGCTTTAGGAGACTCCTTTTCTAACGGTGGCTATTTCTACTCAGGCTGACCAGTATTCGTCTTGCAGGATGTGCAGACAGTTTTGGACTGAACTGCTAATACTTCTCAGTACTCCACGGAGGAATCCCTACAAGATGTGGACTGAAATGTCAACCTGTGTGCAAATCCTGACAGTAAATACGTGGATATGTGAAGTGAGTTAAGGATGTGTTGGAGTAGAATAGCTCATTCCTGCTCTCTTTTAAAGGTTTCTGCTCTCATTGAATGACTTTCCTCATTGCTGTCCTTTATGCGAAGGGCAGATGTTTCTTGTAAGCAAGCTTCCAATGTCTCCGTAGTGTTAAAATACAAGGTTTTGGATACCTCACTTTCCACTTTTTTTTTTAACAGCTCTCTGGCATCTTAGCTCCATGGAGCTCATTGCAGCTCTTGCCAGCTCTGGTTTTATGTAAGACCCCTCAGTGCAGAGATTCTCTTCATGCTGAGGCAGCAGCCTTACTAGCTCAAGTACTCACTTCAGCTCACTTCTGTTGCATAGTGTTCATTGAACCTGCAGAAAGTCTTTTAAGAATCTGTCTTCAGTTCATGAGGGAGAACTCTGCACATATCCCTTCTACACATTAACCAGATCTGTTGTTTAATTCTTAGCAGCTAGGACTTAATCATACATTCTAGCTGTGAATGAGTTTCTGTTTGACTACCAGTGTCACATTGTTAATGTTTGGGAGGCATTAATGTGTTGTTATAGTGTTAAACACAAATATCCCGCTGGATTTTTGAAAGCATACAGAGGTTGATTTGTTGGAGTACCAGTGCTCTCGTGGAATTTAAAATGAGAAAGCTGCTAGATCTGTTCCTTTTGGAAACCCACAGTCTGAAGTTCATGACTGTGTTCCCCAGTTCATCAGAGAAACTCTTCATCAGTGAGAATGAAATGAGTAATAGAAATGACACAATACTCCATCTTTACAATGCACTTTATCTTCTCTTTTTTCCCCCTGCAGTTCCGTGAGTGTTTTACTCAGGATGACCAAGGCTGATTGCCATGTACACAGAATCCTCTTATCCCTGGCAATGTATGTGATTATGCTGGATGTATTTATAACCAGGCTCAGTGTGTTGCTACATGAAAGAAAGGCTGTTCTAACATATATCAGTTAAATCATTTAGACGGGAGGAGCTGCTTCTTTCAGATGTTTATCATACTCTGCTTTAGGCTTTACCTCTGCTGGTAAAACTGAGAATGAAGGCATGGGGCCTTTGAGAGGCAACAGCCAGCGTGTGCTTTATATGTGGCAAGCAGCCAGGTGTGTGCCACTGTACTTCCATGTCACCTGTCATGGTACAAATGAGAGGAGTAGCTTCTTGCTGAGACATTTCTCAGGTGGGATCTTACCATAACAGAGGCCCCTTGCCGAGTGTTCGATGGCACTATAAATTTCTGTTAGTGTAACTAATTGTAAGGTTTGAGATGGGGTGCTGGAAAGGAGAAATGCTCTCTGCTTGTGCCCTTTCACCTTGGGTGAAGTCCAACATCTTTTGTCATATAAGGTAATTGTTACTTGTCCTTCAGGCTGTATGATGTTTTTTGTCAATTGATATTTTTGTATCTGCTTTTAACTCTGTTACTTAAATTATTCTTAGCTTCAAAGCAGCTCTCTTCATGCTTCTATATTTTCTTTGGTAAAGGTGTTGGAACCCAGCCCTTTGTCATCTTCACATTACAATTTGAGAAGATGTTGCTGGTGACAGGGTAGAGAATGAGAAGATTTGGTCATTTACAGAAGTTATCGAAGGATCGTTGTCATATTAGATTTTGCATGAACTATCTCTTTTTATATTGTCTTGACTGAGTACCATGATGGTGTCCAGCAAGGATCAGCCTGTGGTGGCCTGCCCGGCCTGTGGGTGCCCTCCCTGCTGAGATGAAGGTGGGTGCAGCGTGCGGGGGTGCTTGTGGAGGAAACGTGTGCATGATGTCCCACAAGGCTTTGGGCTGTTGATGTAATGTGTTTATACCGAGAGAAAACCTCTTATTAGAGACTAGTAGGGTGGCAAACCACAATCAAAACAGTTACATTCATACACCATGTGAAGAAGCTTATTGAATCCTCAGGCAAGTTTCAGAGGTCAAGTCCTTTCATCCCATTGCCTTGTCTTGGCAGTGGCCCAGTGCCGAGGAAGAGTGCTGTCCTCGCCCTATAATTCCTCCTCCAGACAGCCTCCTCAGCCAGAGGAGACTCTGCCTTCCTGGCTCTGGTATGTCCCTGAGCTTGGTGTATGCATGCACAGAGCAGCTATGCTGGAAATGTGTATTGCTCAATCATCTTCTAAAACAGTTCTTGATGGTTGCCTTCAGGCCCCTTCTCTCCTTGCCCGAGCTGTAGAAATGGAAGCGTATCGGGAGCCAGGGACAGTGAGTTTCCCCATGGATACCACTGTGGGATGGCACCACGTATAAGTGGAGGTGAAAGGGCTGAAGTACTGATGCATGGGCTTAAGGTGGAAAGAACAGGTAGAGAGTCAAGGAAAATTACAGACAATGGTGTTTAAGGGCAAATGTCAGAAGTGCTTGTAAATATTTTTTTGTCTGCCTGATTTTTAGGATGTATGTGTTACTCTGTAACTTGAAAAATGGGAGAAAACCTGTTAAAACTTGGCTGTATGCTGGCCCAGGATTTTTCATAAGCTGGGAAGCAGAAAACATTGGCTCTTAAAAACCTGCATCTTTGCTGGGTAACTTCCATCCCAATGGTGCACTTGGTTTGCCCAGTTATGTTCCTTGTGAATGTGGCATTCAAAATATTTACAAGAGCTGCTGACTTGGAACTCCCCCGTTAGCTGTGGGGTGGTGGGGACGAGCAGCCGCGGTGGCCTCTGCTGTCTTGCTGCCAGGTGGGGTGCCTGCAGGGAGTCTTCACCTCATCCTGAGCTTTGCTTTCCAAAGAGTTTGTTTAACATTTGTCAGTTATTTATGATGTTAAAGCTGACTTCTATGGGAAAGTCACAATAATTCAGGCAGAGTACGCTGTAGGTGTATATGGCTAAAATGTTACCGAGAACTCTGTGGCTCAAAAAGGTAAAGATTTATTCAAAGACAGAACACCGCTCACATTTCCCAGAAAACACATCATGAAGGAGATAGATTTATGTTAAATGGGTTGGCACCAAGAAATAAAAAACTCTTTTAAGCTTGGTCTTAAGAGATATGGAAGGTTCTTATTAAGCATTAGGCATCTGGGGAGCCTCCTGCCTTTCAGGTGTTCAGACCTTTGCAGCGTTGAACATCTGAAGACCTTCTTAAAGTTTGTTTTATTGACATATATTTGCCAAGTTGTCTAATACTTTCTTCAAGGAAAGAGACAGGAGCTAGTTAGCACATATGAAGAGACATATTAGAAAATAAATTATAGTTATGTGGTTAAATGGTCTTTTAAGTCTTGTAGCTTTTTTTTCCTTCTTTTAAAGAAAATTGCTTAAAGTGTGGCAGTGGCAGATTTCTTTGCTTCTGTCAGGATATTCCCATCAGTGCATTATTTTTGCTGACATGCTGTACAGCTTTTGTAATGTCAAGTTAGGGAAGAATCTTAGGAAAAAAGTGATTAAACATTCTTAGTTGCTCTGAAGTATACCTACAATGAGGTTCTGTTGCATTATTTATTTTATAAGAATATTTAACTTTTAGTCTCGTTCCTTAAAAAAAATCACAACTTTTGAGCAAAGTTAAAATAAATAACAGAAACAAAGTATTTTAGAGGGCTTTGATGGACTCTGTTTCAGATACTTTCTTTTTTTTTGTCTTATAGATATGTTCTGATGTATTTTCCCTTACATGTTGCATAAAAGGGTCAATTGTTAATTGCAGTAACGTTCCTTTACATTTCTCTGACTATGTAAAGCAGCTATTAGTGGCACAATATGTTTTCTCTGAAGGTACCTTATGTGTCAGGAAGAAACAGCCCTCCTGAGTGATTAACGTTTTGGAAATGTGAGGAAGTTACATCAGGATAAATGTTAATTTGTTGCATATTTATATTTAAAAAATTCTGTCCATTACAACTGTATCACTTCCTCAGTGACGCAGGAAAAGTGGCTTGTTCCTTTGTCACTGAAGGGTGACGTAGCTGACAGTCATCGTGGAGTTGCCATGCGAGCACAGTCTTACCCTCTGTGCTCTTACCACAGGGTTCACCCAGTGGCAATGCTGTGGCAGCTGCCTCATCTGCCTGCGTTCTGGGCTGAGAAGAAATCAGAAACTGCTGATGAATTTTGGCTGAGTAAGAAGAGTAGAAGCAGGGGAAGCAGCATAGCAGTGGGATTTGTACCATTTTCAAAGTAACTGTCCTCTTCTGTTAATGCATTTCTAGGATGCTTTAGTATGGATGTAAAAACAAGTGAAGAGAAGACACACTGAAGAGAGTCAAGAGCTCTTGAGAGGAGGAAATGGGGAAAGCGGAATGCAGAACTCATCCAGGCAGATGAGATGGATTAGAAGAGAAATAGGGACAATATCAGTGAGGGACAGATCAGATGACTCCTGAGAAAGATCTCTAATAATAATAAGCAGTGGAGTAAATAGATGATGTTTCAGTAGGTGCCCAAGAAATTTTTTAGATCAAGACTTCAATCTTTATTGAATGAAAGAAGTGAGTAATGGCTGGCTTCAGTGCTAAAGGAAGTGGGTTATATTTTTAATCTTTATCCACCATGAAAGGAGTCTCCTGGGCAGCTCTGGAGTATCAGCATTAAAGAGAAAATCCTGAGTGACTGACTTCAGTGTGTGGAGAACGCCTGACTTCAGCAGACTGTTTCTACTCTTAAGCTTTCAGTATCTTACTGACGACAGCTTGAAGTGTACCTGAAGAGCTTTTTTTAAAAGTTTGCATTTTTAGATATGGACCTATATAAAGATTGTTTATTTAACATTTACAATTCTAAGCTAATGCATTGTGTAAAATCAGGGTCAAAGAAATTTCAGAACATTTTCTTTTAATACAGAATAATGGCATTATAACAAATCTTAAATTTTAATTGTCCTAACTTGGTATGTTTGACTTCTTTGATGTGGAATCTCCTACCTTGGAGGCCAATCTTATATGTCAGTTGAACACAGATCAGTTCTACAATCTTATATGTCAGTTCTACACATGAGAACTAATCCTTTTCTTTTACTGACTTTTTTGTGGGATGTTATTTCACTTCTCAGTGGTTTTGTTTCCCTATCTTTCTATTGATTCTGAGAACGTCTGTCTGATAATTGTACTTATTTCATTTATTAGGGGTCTACAGCTGGCTTTTTTCCTGTTTTTGCAGGTGCTGGCTGTGAGAAATGCTTTTCTAGTATGATTGAGGTGCTCTGGAGCATTAGAACAGCAGTCACTCCAAATGAAACAAAAGTATCCAGTTTCTGCCCAGCTGGGTTGAGGTTAACTAGGTTTAAAATCTAGTGCTGGCTTGTATCTTTCCAGTGAAGTCTTTTAGTGAAGCTGCAAGATATTGATGAAATTAATAGATTTCTTTATGAAGTTTTTTTATAATCCTTGTCCAAGTTCACTTCAATGTCTGTATGTGTTTGAAAGGTGCTTATAACAAGTCAGTAAATATGAATGTTAGCATGCATGCAGATTACAATAATTAGTGGGCTATGAATGGATGAAAAAATGAGTATGTGTGGATGTCTACTTGGTGCTCCTTTTTGGTGAAATTGTTAAGGACCTGGTGACAGGAGGGGAAGGAAGTTGTTGAATTTCATTAACTTTTTAATAAGAATATAAGTATGACCTTTCTGTGTTGTATTCTGTCTTGAAATAACTGCCGTAGTCTTGTTTTCACATATGTAATACAAAGTCTGCAATATACACATTTTGTGAAAGTGTAAATTTTTGAAATCACCTTGAAAACTCATCAGTCAAATGTTTTTGGTATATAATAATTCTTTGTGCTTACTTTCATCTTCTTTTCTTTGTAATCTGTTGACAGATTAAAATGAACGCCTAGTTAGTAATAACCTTTTATTTAATTTTTTTTGTATAGAAGTTTCTAATAGAACTTCTAATATAGAAGTTTCTTGTGGCTTGGAGATACTTTCTTTTGTCTGTGCCAAACTCAACAGCAACCAAAAAGAAAACCCCGTTAACAACTGAAAATTATGGATGTTGTAAACCACAGTGAGATACAGAAGAAAGATGGAAAAGTCTGTTACTAACTTTCATTCCATCCTTTTGTCTTACATCATTTACTATTGTATGACAAGTGGAAAAATTCCTTGAGTTCCTTTGAAAGAGAAAAGAATTGCATATTTTACAGTGGCATTCTTCAAATGTATTTTACCTCTGTGTTTTTATTACAAATTTTCAGCTGAGCTATGAAGTAGAGCAACTGACCTAACATGCAAGATATATATAGAGAGGGAAAACATTTAAATCATATTTTATATCTTTCTACAACATTTCTGTCCAGTGGAATATAATAAAGTAGCAGGAAGTTGGAGTTAAAATTCATAATAGGAGGACTTGGCTTTAAAAACTTGAAATATTTGTCCTAAATAATTCGACTTTCTTCCTTGCCAATACAATTCTTTTCAGTTATCTCAGTTCTTTTTCAAACATTGTATTGTGAAAAGGCAATTACTGAAAGACCTAAGGTGTTATAGAAAAAACTATTCAGTCCAAACTCATAATTTTCTTTCAGTAAAAAATTGTTTTTGAATTGTAAATGGTTCCCACATGTATAAATAACAATAGACAAAAATCATTCAAAATTTGACTTTAATGTCACATTAATACAGAGAAAATCAGAAGCTCAGCTGAGCAGCTGTTTGGGAAATAATTTTAAGATTATTAAATAACTATCTGTATAGTGTTCTGTATACTTTAATTGATTCCTTGTTGTTTTGCAAGTGCTTAAGCTTTGGTGGTTTTTACCTGGCTCTGCAGGAGGCATTTTTGAGTCTCCTACCTTGCTGTCCCGTATGTTTTATGAAGACAGTAAATTAGTTTTCAGTGCTCAGCTGTGTCCTGCCTATCCTTCCTTCAAATCCACCAGGGTGTGGAGTGTGCCTTGAGTCCTGCAGGATGTGGGTGCGGGCGTTCTCCTGCTCCCTCTCGTCCCTGCTGCAGTTTCTGGGAGGGTTCTCATGTCCTGAGGAGGGTGAGCAGGCCAGGGGCTGCTGTGGCACAGGGCTCTCCTGGCTGCTGAGTGCAGCCACTCCCGCTCGGAGGTGACAGCAGCTGCTGCACCTCTGCGCGCCCACTGCTGCACCTCTGTGCGCCCACTGCTGCGTGTCTGCACACCTGCTGCTCCATGGCTCCCCATCTGCACACCTGCTGCTGCACGCCTGCACACCTGCTGCTGCACATCTGCACATCTGCTGCGGCACGCCTGCGCACCTGCTGCTGCACGCCTGCACACCTGCTGCTGCACACCTGCTGCTGCACATCTGCACACCTGCTGCACCATGTATGCACGGACACCTGCTGCTGCACATCTGCGCGCCCGCTGCTGCGTGTCTGCACACCTGCTGCACCATGGCTGCCCATCTGCACGCCTGCTGCTGCACGCCTGCACACCTGCTGCTGCACATCTGCACACCTGCTGCTCCATGGCTCCCCATCTGCACACCTGCTGCTGCACGCCTGCACACCTGCTGCTCCGTAGGGCTCAGCTTCAGGAGCTGCCGCTCAGGACGCCTCTGGCTGTGGAAGTGCCCGGCTGTAACTCCCCTTCATCTTGTCCTGCCCAGCAGGAGCTTCTGTTCTGCAGGCACAGGGTTTAAGAGTGAAGCATCGGAACTGACTGTTCTTTTTGCACGCTTATTTTTTTTCCCTGTTGATAACAGCGTTGGCTTTTACAGAGGCAATGAGAACTGTGTGGGGTCAGTGCTCCCAGCAGAGCTGGGATTTGCTTTAAAAGGAGACATTTGACTCAGACGTAAGAAATGGTGAAGGTTCAGGTACTGCTGGTGGCTTTCTGACCGCTCTCACTCTTCGAGCTCACCAAGGGTGTTTCCTACTCTTCCTTGCTTATTGGGCCCTCTTTTATACTTGTCACCACATAAAGTATGTATTTATAACTTTTTAGTGTGTAGACATTGCCACAGAATTTATTAGCCTATCTGCTGTTCTGCTGTTGATGTGGTTCTGAGATGCTTTTTCCAAGGACTATTTTAATAAATTATAAATAGTTAAATAATTGTTTAAAAATGCTCTGACTCAAGCTTATTCTACACATAAGAACTATTTTTTTTTTTTTTTTTGTAAATGGCAAATATTTTCCTGAACTATTTGAAACTCGGAACAGCAGAAGGGTCTTCAAGCAAATTAATCAGGGTGAAAGTAGTAAAACCAGCCCTACTCAGGCTTTTTTTCTCCTTTCTGTGTGGGAAACATGACGTTTTCCCCCAATAGTGGGAATGTTTTCTTCTGCAGGCCTGAGTCACTTGTGAGGAATGCTAAGATTAATGCACAAGATTAATTTTCTCACTGCTGTCTTCTCCAATGCAAAAATGGAATTTTGCTTTCCTTTGAACTTTTCTTTCCTTTCCAGCAAAATTTCAGGTAGTCTGAACATTTTTTTTCCCTACAAATTCAAGCCTGCTTTTCTTCTGCAAAATCTGTAAATTTTTTCCTTGCATTTTAGTGACCATGAGCACAGAAGTCCATGCGTATTCTCTTTCAGACTTAGCTTATTTTAGAGTGTCGTGATTAATCTTTGTTTGCTCTGCATTTTATTCAGTTCTGCAATATCCAGAAAACTCTCTGTTCCCACAGAGCTGTGGACAGGAGTTTTTGCTTTATCAGGGTTCCCTAGATGTACAGTATGAGTTTAATTCAGTTTTTTCCATTTTCAAAATAATACTAATTCTACCTAATTTACAGCAATAGATGTTCTGAAATAGCATTCATATTTATATTGGATTCTCTAACAGAGATTACTCCTGCTGTCATCTTTCATAATTAAGCATTAACAATTATTGAAAGAATTAGTCCTAAATAGTAGAATTAAAATAAGAGACAAAGGATATCTTGCCAGGTGGCTCCAGAGTAAGCACTACTGTCTGTACATTGAATCTCATCAAAGGCCAGATTTTAATACACATTAATTTCATTTTGACATGCATTGCATAAGTGTTCCCATTGAATTTGAGCAAAAAGACTTAAAGCTCTGTCTTAAATGTATAAACGGCCTGTTAAAAGTAATTTTAGGAAAAGCAGTAGTACAAAAATGAGTTGATGTTCCCATGGCCAATGCACCTTAATTTATGTAATTTTAAGATTCAACACATGTAGTTGAAAGCCACCGTATGTGAAAGGAGTGCAATTGACCTTTTCTCAGTAGTTTGTAAATAACAGCATGTTCTGCGTACTATCCCTGAAGGATAATAAAGGATCCCTAAAGGAGCAGGAGCAAAGCTCCAGGTATCTTTATTTGCTCTTTGGGCCAGGCATTAGTTCCAGCACTAACCGTGACAGCGCTGTCCAGCACGACGCACTGCGATTTGCTTCCCAGACTGCAGGGGAAGTGCCTGAATCTGCTCCCTGCCCTCCCTGAGCCCCAGTGCTGCTGCCCACAGAGGAGGGATAGAACGTGCCCTGGAGTTGATAACACTGGCTTTGGACCCAGCAGTATCTTTATGTCTCATATTTGATTAAAAGGAATTCAGTCTGGAGAAGAGTCAGGAAGAAATGGAGATGCTTCAGATGAGTGTATGTGTAACTTGGTGTGGTCACGTGCAGGTACCACTGCTGTGTGTCGTGTGTGCCTGCTGATGCTCGTCAGCTCTGTTCTCTTTGATGCTCATAAGGCTGGAGAAGTGATTATTCCAATTAAGACTACAAAAAAAAAATTAAACATAATTTCCATTTTAGATATGTTGCTTTCTCAGAGAGGTTTATTGTCACAAAGATGTATAAAATCCTATTCCACTGATGTAGCCGAAGTTTCTGCCTTGTTCTTTATTTAGGATAGACCTTTACTTGGGGTTTCTTGTAGTCTTAAGGGACAGAGATTATCTTGTAGCAAATGCCCTGTTCTTGTCATTGAAGGGATTTGGTTCTCCACTGTGATGAGATCATAGAGGTGGAAAAAAGGTAACATTAAAACTCTTGAAATTCTGTCTTCTCACTCAGCCAATTAGAAGACATAATTAGTAATTGAAAAGGTAATTAAAATATGACAGGCTGCCAAAATTTGTATATCACATGATTTTTTTAATAGTGCCTTATTTTTTGAAATGATTTATGTCTCTTCTGCCTTTTTTTCTTTCTCACCTCCTGCATCTGATTGGATTACAATTCAATTGAAATTCATTTCAATTCTCCTAATTTTCTAAAGCCCTGAATTTTTCTTTGCCTGTTGCCAACATCCTATTTCATTCTGTGTTCTCCTTGTTTACATTTGCTGCTTTTCTTCCATAGGTTTCTGACACTGTTGATTTCCTGCTCAGTCCCATGTTGGCTACTCATTAACTTCCCATGAATTGTTCCCTTTGGGTATTAATGCTTGCTTCTACAGTTTATTATGATCCTTTTGTTGTTCCTTCCTTGTTATACCATCATCAAGACTAGTCATTATTCCTGTTTACCAACATAATTTTCTGGGACTCTTATATCATTACGTAGAAACAAAGGCAAATATGTGTTTGGGTGTACTTAACAAGGTTAGTAATTAGAAGTGTAGAAGATAAAAACTTCCCTTGCCTCAGAGACTCAAATATCATGAGAGTTTTCTATTTAGATATCCTTGCAATTTCTGATTTTCCATATTCAGATCAGCCTCTTTCTATTTTCTCCATATCAGTGGAGAACTTAGTTTAGAACTTGTTCTCTGATCAATGAAAAAATTCAGATAATATGGATGAAAACTCACATTTAGTCTAAAACGGAGAAAAATTTATCTCAATAAGACTTACTGAAAATATCTGAAGCATCACACACAATAATAACAAGCCAACATGTCAGGTTAAACTGGAGAAGGAAACAGATTGAATCACAAACTGCAGAAGCCTTTCTGAGCATCTTGCTGAGGCCTTTTCCAAAGACATTTGGTTTTTTATGGTGTATATTACTTCAGTATGTTTCTAAACAGACAAGAAAGAGGAATCAGAGTCATAAGAGCAGAGAAATGCACTTGAAATTTAGCACTCTTCACACAGTGTTCCAGCCTGTCTGAGAACAGTTGCTGTGAAGCATCTGGAGAAGAGAAGGGATTAAGCCCTGGATCTTGACTGATGCTCTCATCCTGGGCAGTGAGCAGCTGGGTGTGGTCTGCATCAGGGGCTGGTGCTGGACTTCTCTTCGTGCCTCTACAAACGGCTTTGTGCTAACCTTAAACTATTTCCTTGGGGCTAAATTAAAAGAGCGAGGGAGGTGTCAAACTGCAGAGTTGTAACAGCCTTTTGAAATGCTTGGCTTTTTCTGGAGGGGAAACCACAGCCTTGAGTGAGTGCCTAAGCTNACTTTTGAAATGCGTGGCTTTTTCTGCTTTTTCTGGAGGGGAAACCGCAGCCTTGAGTGAGTGCCTAAGCTCCCTGTGCAGGGGAAAAGACGGAGCAGGTGCTGCATCACAGCCCTGCCAGCATGCCAGACAGGGCTGCGCAGCGCCCAGAAAGCTGAGTTCACTGTTCTCCAGCGCGGCCTGCTCGGAGGTTCCAAGGCTGGGTTCTTGGAAGGGCTACAAGCCACTAGGTTAGAGAATAGCCTAAAATCCATGTTGCTCTGGTTGATTATGTTGGTTTTGGTTTTTTTTTCCCACTGGTGGTAACATCTGATTTTTGGGTTTGATTTGAGGGTTTTGGGTTTTTTTCCTTCACCCTTTTCTTAGTTCGTTTTTGTTCTTTGTTTTTATTCCCATATCTGCATAGTGTTTTGGCCATGAAGCTCTTTTTTTTTTACAGAATAGCCTATTTCCATGTTTTTGAATGAAAACTGATCATCTCTTTGTCCTGTAAGCACGTGGCCTTTCACATGTACCTCTGTGAGACCACCCCCTGTACTTTCTACCTTTTCAGTCACTGCTATGTGGACCTCTGTGTGGTGTGGTGGGGCTGAGGTGTGGAGACTAGACTGACATTTCACTGATCATGCCAGAAGGGCTGGTCTAAAGTTAAACACCTGTGTACAATCCCTGTTAGGCATGTGGCACCAACCTTTTTCTTGGTTTTCTCACCTGTAAATCGGAGTGATTGTTGAGAGCTGGGTACTTCACAGAAATATGGATTGGTCCCCTCTGATGCTGTGGATTCAATAAGCTGTATATGTTATAAGCGTAGATTGCAAACTGATCATGGTTGATTTGTTCTTACTAGTCACAACTCTCAAATCTTGTGAGGTATTATTCCCACTTATTTCTAACACAGCACAACAGAGAGCAAAGATGTTAATTTTTAAAGTAAAATCAAGGAGTCATTTTTTAATGTTGTCAAAATCTACCAAAAAACAAAGGCTTGCCTTCTGACTTTTTTCTTCATAGGATCTTATGTAACAACCAACGTGACAGTCCTTAGACTGAACTTTTGTACATTATTAATATGACTTTTCAAGATCTTGCATGCTTTTTCACATCAGACTACAGTAACATGGTATTGGGACTAACAGTAGCCATTTGAATCACTTTATCACCAGTCTTTCTTCTTATTTATTGCATAAAATCTTTACCCAGAGGATGTGCAGTTATTTTTCAGGGGCATTTACATCTTAGGATGTTTCTAACCCTTTCTATAGGGCGCATTTTTTTCAAACATGTCAAAATACTGTGAAAAAGCCTAGTCACCAAAAAATTAGAACATCTCTGTCTTTCTTGGTTTACAAAGTAGTAACTGAATCTGTAAGATAAAACCTTCAGGAAGTTCATGGGAAGTTGAGAACCTTAGCCCAACTCTGTTTTAAAAAACGCTTTCCTTGTGTCCAGCATTTTTGACAGTTAAGACATTAGAAAAACTTCCATAAACAAGGTGTGAAAGCAGAACAAATGAGCGTGCTCCTGCTCCAGCTAACATTTACTGAAAGATTGATGTGAGCTTCCTTTAGGGCAAGGCTGTCTTCCTGTGCATTCATAACAGAGAGAGAGAGAGATGGTATTGGGTCTGTGCTGGGGTTCTGTAGCTATTCCACCCTGCCAGGCACGTCCCATTTAACTCTTTTCTCACTGGCTAACTTAGTTTATTGACATTGCTAGGGCCCCCTTTAAATGTGGCATCATGGACAGTTGAGGAGTCTGCTTTCTAGATTTTTGTTTTGTTGAATAATGCACAAGCAGACCCCAAGTGTCTCAGAAGTGAGTGGTGTTTTGGGGTACCTCAGATTTTGGATGACAAAGTCAAGTCACTGGTTTTTTTCCAAGGATGAGGGCACAGCATCAATCTGCCTCAAAAAGCTTCTCAAAGTGAGTGGTTGTGACCTAAGTCTGAAACTGCATATGTGTACAAAAAGCCCTACTCCCATGTCCCAGAGAGTGAGATTATCACTGTGCTCATCCCAGGGGTCTTGCTTCCTGTCAAGATTTGGGAGAGGGAATACCAGAAGCAAGATGTGATCTGTCCAAAGCAGCAAGGTCTTCTATTGTGTGAGGAACTAGAAAAGACTGAAGCTCTGAAGTCATGCAAGCATTTTCTCTGGGGGAGTATAAATGTCTGAGGTACATCAGAACTCAGTTTTTAACCCGGACTCTTTTAAATACATCTACCCAGAAGAAAAAATGATCATTTTGTTCTTAAGTTGCGAGACATAGGCAGCATTTACATAAGTATTGTTATTATTTACAGTGATAGTTATAATGTTTGAGTTAAATATCCTCCAGCAATCAATGAGGAGCTAAATTTAAATCCTTGCCTTGTTTTGTGTGTCACACATTGATTCATGTTAAACCTATTTTTCAGGTAAGTGTTGATCTGAGCAGAACCAGTCTCTTGCTCAGAGCAGCCCTGCTCATGCTAAAGCTGTGCCTTAGCTTCCGGAAATGCAATGTAATTGAATGCCAATAGGAATTGTTAACTTGGCAGTAGCTCAAGCACTATATTGCATTGAGGCTTTGCATACATCCCTGAAGAATAGGAGGAATGTAGTTTACTTTTTGTAATCATACTCTTGTTTTTTTATGGCTAGTAGAATGTTGTTCATATGTAATTCTGGATACAGTGCTGTGAGAGTTGGATAGTTAGTATTATATAGAGTTAAGAATACTAGAAAGGCAAAAAGCCTGAGTCTGGTTTATGAAGAATGTAGAGCAGTATGGCAAACATAGTGTGAATGGGAAAATTCCCTACTTTGTAGATTGAAGTGGCATGTCTGTATTTCCAAACATGGCTTTGTTGTGCTTTTTTAAATAAGAAAATAAATCCTCTCTTTCTGAAACTTCCTTTTGGAGACAGTAGGACATTTTCTTACTGTTTTTCTCTTTTTCTTCAAACCTACTCATCCCCAATATTTAGCTGTAGTTTTGAATCTAAAAAGTGCACTCTGGATTTTTTTTACTTGGATTTTGTGTTGGTGAATAAAAACTCAAAGTACTCCCCATGAGAGGCAAACAGAAGATTAAATATCTCAACCTGAAGTGTAATTTGATTATTTAAGATTCTGATCATCATCTGCTTAGTTAAGCTATAAGGATATTCATTTTAATGCACAGACCAGGTGGTAAGCCATGTGAATGTGAATGTTTTACATGTGAAAATCTTTACACTGGTGCTTATTCATTTTAAATCACAGGAAGTTCCATGCTACTCAGCTGCTTCTCTTCCAAAAGATTCAGCAGCCCTTCTCTGTAAAAGTTCATTGCTAGAAACAATAAATTTATATTCATTGTGCAAAACTGTACAGATACAGCAGTAAAAGGAATATGATAGTGCTGAGCAATTTGCTTCTCATTTGCTTAACTGAGGCTGCGATTCAGACTTCATGTTCTGAGTGCCTTTCAATCTGGTGTATATATGATTAATGCTAGTGAGTCACTTCTGATGGGAATTTTCGCTTTTTCTCACACTGCAAGATAGGGGAGACTTTCTGCTCCTCCCACCACCAGTTCAAAAGCACTGTAGAAGACAGAAAGGAGGAGATAATTTTTTGTATTTTCAGAATTGCACTCTGTTAAAGGAACTGAGGAGATAGCCAGTCCCTTTGGCATTAGCTGCACAGATGTCTGCAAACCAACTAGGACAGCTGGGATTGGGATAAAAGTGTAAGTAGATTGTTATGCACTTGAGAAACATTCTTACTGCTTATTTAAATTCAGAATTTAGGTGGGAAGACTAGACTAGAAAAAACGGTAAGGAGGATTTGGGAAGGAAGTTATTCTGTAGGTGCAGGAAGGCAAATCATGACCTGAATCCTTTAAGGATTCATGGTAGGAATTGTTGGAGCTCTGAAGACCTGCTTATTCCAGTCAGAAGTAAATAAATAAATTCTCCTGGGGAGAATATAGTGCTTCATTAACACAGATTAGCTCAGAAGCACTCTGTAGCTGACTGTAAAATAATGTACGTCTACAGAACTTTCCTTGTGATTTTTGAAAATGCTTTTCCTCTGGCTCTGTATGTGTGCCCCTGCATAAGGAATGCAATACCTATCTTGATTGTGAGATTCAGTACCACAAAATTCATGAGACAGGACAGAATGTCTTCCATACTGAGGAATTTTAAAGGGCTCCACCTGTATCTAGAGATGAGATATTTGGAAATGTCTAGGTTCATAAATGTACTGGAAGTGCTCAGTGGTATTTTACAGTGTTTAAACTAATTTAACAGCTGCTGATTGCAGCAGGGCTTAGGCAACTGACTCACTTTTGGTTTAGACAGCCCTGCCAGACCTCTATGTGTAATTTTAGACCTCTAAATAATGTCAAAATTTGGTCTGATAGATCAGTGAGTATGCTTCAGCTAAAATTTGAAGTCTACCCGGCCTCACTTCTGACACTGAGGACAGGCCTTTTGAGCTCGTGTCTTGTTGATTTTGTGTCCAAATTGTGTTTCGTGGAGCTGCAGCTCTATGATAGGACAGGGCAGGATCACTTGAAGCAAACCACTGCTACTGTAGACAACTGTATCAGATAATTCTTCTTGTAATGGTTGTGATGTTTGCTACAAATAACAGTACTGACTATTTGGTGACCTCTAGGAATTCATTCTTCTCTCTTCTGTCTACTGCCTTTTGGACTTTGGTATTTCCAAACTGACTCAGCAGAAAGCATATGGCTACAGTGAGTATCAATGCCAAATATCCTGACATTTGTAAAAGTGCTGTTAGTTTGGATTCACATTATTGTTGGATATGTAAGTTTAATTCCTTCTGTTATGGATCCTACATTCTGCAGTAACATTCAATTTGTATTGCTAGCAGGTTGGAAAAGAAATTAACCCATGGGGAAAAGAAATTTTGTCTAATACATGTGGTAACAACACTTTAGAGAGTGACTTTCATTAAAAAAAAAAAAAAAAAAAAAGATTTGAGAAATTCATTGTATCAGGGATTGATACTTTCCCTTCTTTCCCCTCTGTTCCTCACAGCCTTTGGAGCTGTTTGCTTTCCAGAAGTATAATGACATGCTCTGAGTGACTTAAAAGGCTTATTTCTGCCCTAGGCTTAGAGCAGAAAGAATGAATGCTTTGGTACTGCAATGCTGATCTGAACACTGGGGGAGAAAACAGAGCTTTATGAAGACAGAAATGGAAAGATTTTCTAATGTTTTCATTACTTCTAACATTTGTTTTCAGTATTTTCTGCAGTATTTTTTTCTTTTTTGAAGAAATCTGTAGCTTCCGTGCAAGTTCCTTTGCCCTGTTGGTTTTCATGACTCATTATTCATTAAAGATCGATTACTACCAACAGAAGATGCTCAGGTCAAGCTCCTGACTGCAATAAAATGCATACTAAATACTCAGCATGGATTCTGGTGGGCATTTGCACTTACCCAGCAAGTAAGGATACTCTTGGGAACCCTGCAGAGAATTGCTCAATATTCTGTAAGAGTGCAGTCTCCAAATTCAGACAGTATGTACAGGATGGCTCTCTGAAAAGATTTTTAAAAAGGTAAGACCAGAGAAAATGTTAGAAGTGGGTAAAGAAAGGCAGAGCTGTGTATGTGTGGGTGAGGAGGAGACTGTTTCTCCTGCACTCTGGCCTTATTTCTTCCCTTCTCTGTGTGGTTTTATTCCCATGAATCTCATGGAAGGTTTCAAGGGACCCTCTATTGTACTCTGGAATAGTTTGTGGCTTGGGAGGAGACAGATTCCAATGGCCTTACCAGGAATCAGCCAGCATAGGGCCACCTCTGCTCCAGGTCTGCACCATGGCTGCCATCCTGGAATTTACAAATCTTGCCACGAGCCTGATAAAGGTGGTCCAGCTGACTGTTCCCTTTGAGCATTGTAAACTCAAGTTCCCACAGTACATGCAAAAATACACCTCTGGGATCACGCACTGTGACTGTGACACCTACTAACTACTGTGACAGGAACTTTCTAAATACCCTGTGTAGAATATGTTTTTATTATTCTGAAGAGGGTTCAGAAAAATGACCTGGTAGATTGCCATCTCTGAATCTCCCGTCCTCCAGGCAGTTTGAACCTGTGTACAGACACCTTTGTTTTCAAAGTTTACCTTTTCAAATCTGCATATCATCTGAATTGACAAAGGAAACACATACATCTTCCTGACTTTTTATCCATCACCCATGTATATTATCATCGATATTATACAAGGAACACTGAGAAAGTAATTATAAAAGGAAGATGGAATAGCAGATCTGGTTTTGTAGTCCCTCTCAAAGCTTAGAGCCAGCTCTGTTTTCATTGTGGCTGTTATTTCCTGGATTGTGGATTATCATAATCAAAAATGGATTATGATACACAGTAAATGGTCAGTGTGCAAGAGTTAAAATAACTTAAGTGATGCCATCTGCTGTCTTAATATCTTATTTAGTATTACATCTGACTGAATTGTTATCCCAAGAACTGGAAACTGCCTACACTGAGTGTAATGTCAGAGCCATGACACGTTACCTTGATGTGTGTCAAAGTTAGACAGTATAAATATTGATTGTGATTAAATATAGTAGACTATAGAATGTCAGAGGAAAATGTGATACTAGTATCAATCCAGAACAATTCCTTAGTGAACTTACTTTTTCCAGACTGGTGTGGGGTTTTTTGGGTGGTTTTTTTGGTGGTTTTTTTTGTTTGTTTGGTTGGTTTGTTTTTTTTTTAATTTATTTCTGAGAGGAAGAAGCAGAATCTTGTGGAATAGAGGGGAGATTGGAAGAATGTGACACACCATCCCATTAAAGTGTATGTTTATTAAAATGTATGTTTTATGTGGTGGAATTCTTCACATTACTTCTATATTTAGTACAAGTTCTCCACAGTGACTTTTAGGTGCTTTATCTATAGCCTTTGAGGTGCTTTTTTAAGCAAAGAGTTAACATGACCATGGTCTTCAAAGAAGTTGAGAACCACATTTCTGTAAGACATGTTGCTCAAAGAGAAGGCACTCATCATCTCAGATCATAACATTTAACAGTTGAATATGCATTCAACTAAGCTAAATTTGAGGTGAAGTAGACTATGGACTACCCTGCTCAGCACTGAAATGGTATCTCATTCAGAGAATATCAAATAGTGACTTATTTCACATGTGTGTGTGTGTTTGGTTGCTTGGGGGTTTGACAGCAAGAGTTAAGGATGTGTGTCGTTCACATGCAGTTGTGCCAGATTGCAATTCACAGGTTGCCATTTAATGGAACACTGGAACGTGGCAGAGCGATCTGAAATGCAGTCAGCAGTGCTTAGCGCGTATAAAGGGTTGCAGAACCAGAGATAGGGGATTTAACTCTTTCTGCTTTTCTTCCTTGTTGCTTTTTGTAATGGTCTGTAAAGCACTGACATAATCTCCATTTCCTGTACTTTTTTTCGCCATAGTGAAAACAATTTGAATTCTGTGAAGGGAACTCTCACTATTGCACACTTGTAATTTCATATCCTGAATGGATGTGCCTTGTTTAGTGAGGTGTGAGTAAGGATACGTTTGGACATAAACTTAAGCATAACCATGGTCTGATAAGGAAGTGTTTAGTTTCTTGTGGATGTGGGGCTTTTTTAATTTCTTATCAATCCTGCAGTGATGTGTATTTCTACTTGTATTTTTAAAAGATACACAGTCTGTGTTAGTTTTGCATGGTTTAATTTTCATAGCAAAACTTATTCAATATATAAATATTCATTTCCAAATATAGTACACTAGAACTGCTCTCCTGTTTGAGCATTATAAATAACAGGAGTTCTTAATTTGGTTCCTTTCTCTACTATGGAAGCATATCTGTAAAATTCATACCAAAAACCAAATTTCAATTGTTGTCCAAACCAACAGTAAATTGATTCTACAGTTAATCCCTCAAAGGGTTTTGCTTTCCAGCTGCCTTTTTATTAAGGAGATCTGCAAATCATGCTTTGACAGAGAGAAAGCTATGCATGTATTTACATCTTTCTCATAGCATACCTCTTTCAAACTTCCATAAAATTCCTTTGCAGCCAAACTGTCCAGTCTGGAGCATTAAGAAATCATGAGATGGTCTGAAAAATACAGAGATAGAATTTAAAAAATAAGTACTCGGTGACCCTTTTGATTTTTGTTTTCTAAACATTCGCATGTTTCCAAACTTCTCTGCACAACTCTGAGGGGTCAAACCTTGTTTTTTAAGAGGCAGAATCAAATGTGAAATTCAGATTTTTATGTAATGATGGGCTGTGTTTAAAAAGAATCTTCACTGCACTTCACAGAGTTAACTGTAAATTGCCAAGTGTCCATCAACCAAAAGCTGTGACAACATAGAATTATGATGCATTTACTTGCATGCAAATCTGCTGCTGTTAATGTAGTCCTAAGTGGGCATGAATTGTAAACTATGTGTTAGGCTTTATTTGGGATAGTTTCCAAATGACTGGGAAGGGAAATAGTACTTAGTTTAGATAATATAATCTATGAGTTCCTATTACATTTCCAGGACAAATGCTGCACTCATAATTAGAGCATCAGTAACAATGTAAGGAAATGTTATGGTCTTGGCTGTAGAAGAAGCTACCTGAAGGCAAGAAGAGATTTAAAGGTCTTGTTGAAAAAAAGCAGTAAGAGATTTAATTCCTCATGAAAATTCAAGGAGCTCCTGAGATGATGTTTTAAAGAAGTTGCAAAAATGTATTCATTGTCTAATTAACTCTCCTTTCTCAGGGAATGAAGACTGGCTGTTAGCGAAGGTTTTCTCTGGAAGTGTCTGGGATTTTGGGTAACACGTGTCTTCCACCATGCCAGTCTAGCTGTATGGAAAACTGAACTGTTCTCTATCTACAGGATAATGCCGTATCGGGGTGCCCAGTGTGCTTCTGATTCTGTAAACTCATGTGGACAGTAGAGTATGGATTAAAGGTGTGGATGATGTGAAGGAATGATCAAGATGTAGGCAAGATAGTAGAAATATAGAATTAAAGGAAAACCAGGCTGCCAAAATTGTCTTTTCTTTAGTCTGCCCCCCAAGATTTTATGCTACGTGAATTTTTCACTCTAGCAAAGTGCTTCATAAATTTAAAATGTAAACGCAGAGGATTTCTTTTTCTTATTCCCTGGTGTAATTTTTACTTTTGTAACTCATGTTCTTTTCCAGCTGAGTGCTATTTCCAGGGAAGCCAATTCATGCATTTTAGAAATGAGCAGTGCTTTGGGAAGTCTCCGATCTGACTGAAAAAATACAAAACCCTTAGTGAAGTACCAACATGAGGACCTAGAAATGCAAGGAGCCATGCACATGATCAGGATTTATCTTCATTCCTGCCATTCCTACTACAGGAACAGAAACACTTCAATGACTCGTCTTTTTTTTTTTTTGTTTTGATGCTGAATTACCAGAGATGTCTGATTCTGAATGTGAACTCCACACTGTGAAAGGCCTCTCTTAGGCTTTGAAGTTCCCTCTGTCATGGGAGGGGGCTTGCTGAGAATGGACCTCAGGTCTGCCTGAAAGACATCACCATGTCTGACTTTCTGCAGCCTAACACGCCTGTTGGGAAGGTGGAGGAATACTCATCACAGAATTTTTGTCTCTGAAACCGAAAAGGTCATTTGTTACAGGCTATGAACTAGGTGCCAAAATGCTACTTCCCTGTTAACTAGGAGCAAAAATGTAGCAACAGTGTTGGGGGTGCTTACCTGCTGTGCTTGGCTGAATAAATAACTGATCAGGACCACGATGCAGATGGCTGGGTCATTTTTTTTTTTCCTTTTGTTGTTTCTGTTTTAGTCTGATACCATATATACAATTCTTTTTCTGCAGCCTAAGATTTGAATGATGAATACCAGCTTTTTAAGCAAGTTTGGTGCTTGTGGGATAGGTTGGAAGTCTGGTGTAGGATTTGACTGATTTGGAAAGATTTTTTCTTAGTTCCTTCAGCATTACCCTGTTTAGTTACCTCAGGTTATTTCAATAGCCTGCTCTGTGAAAATTGAGTTGTATTGAGTCTCCCTATATGATGTAGGAATTCAAATAAGTATGGTGGTGTGACACCCTAGATCAAAGTTAGGATTCAGTCTATATTTAAGAAGATTTGTAGTTAAAAATAGGAAGTTACATTCATAGTGTCTAGTCAGTTCAGAAAATAATTACTTCCATTCGCTAGGGCAAGCAAGTATGAACTTTTTGTGCTTGTTAGAGCAAAACTCAGGCAGCTGCAATTTTTAAATGAAGTTAATCTACTGAGGAACAAGAATTCTTTTTCTAGGTAAGTAATTTTCTATTGTTTCCTTTCCTTTGCTTCTTGCTTGAATTACTCATGGAGTAAAATACTAGCCTCTTTGCATTAAAAAATACATCTAGTCACTCTTATTTCCTTACTCTCTTAAAATGGATATTGTAGAAAGAGTAAGATTTTCTCAGTGTGCTGGTTTTCTCTCCTTCTAAGCAGTGTTGCAAAATGCATCATCAGTTCAGCAGTGTAAGCATGGTTGCTTCTAAGGGCCAGGAGGAATCACCTTTGGCTGCAGCATTTAATTTGTCTGATTTGTGTGTGCTGTGCTTTATGAGAACCATTAACAGTAACTCTTTGAGGAGTGTAAATACAAGAAACAGGGTATTTATAAAGCTTCAGAAAATGCCCCTTGAAGTGTGCGCATTGTAAGGTATTTCTTAATGTGGTTAGGCAGCTTCTGTCATTTGTTAAATTGCCGAGCCTTTAATTGTACTTCTTATCATCAGATCTGGACTCCATCCAGCATTGATGTTTCCCACTTGTAATACTTTCAAGTTTAGGGACTTGCCTGTGTTCTATGGGAATTTAGACCTAGAGATTGACAATGACTTTGGTGGTGTTCCTTGGAAAACAAGTTAGAGCTGATGCATACTGTGGAGTTAAGGAAGGGGGGCAGGGGAAAAGTAGGCACAACACAAAACCTGTTAAATTTAGGCTCACTTTCTGGTGTGTTCAAGCCCAATCTCTTGTCTTCTGTATATTGTGTTGTGTTGACTAGCTACTGGACAAATTTACAACGTGCTGGAAGACTGGGAAAGAGTATGCTGGCTATGGCAGGAGAAATATTGAGCAGATCCAGGTTGCAGAAGCTCAGTCTTTAGCAGCTTGGTAACTTCATCAGTTTTGACCTGCAGAATTATCTTCATATTGACAGTATCAAAGCTTTGTGAGGAGACAATAAAAAACAAACTTTAGTCTCTCCACAGCACTTAGTTTCTAATGGCAAATTTATAGCAGCTAGTAAGAGCAGAGTGGAGTTAGTGTTTACAGACTTGAAGTTTGGTAGTGCTAAATACAGTAATTTATAATTCAGTACTGTCAATTCAAATTGGTCAATCTATGATATGATCTGATGGTTGCAGCATTACTTTATTATATTGTTACAGCGTGTGCATGCAGCATTAGCACTCTGCTAGAAATTTGAGTCTTTAACATCCCAGATCATTGCGTGATAAACCTTCCTGCAGCAGCTCTTGCTGTCCCTGGGCTCTTGAGTTTCAGTCACTTCAAGTTTGTGAAGGCTCACTTGCAGAGTGGAGTTTTACAAATTCCTGCTCACCCAGGATCTTGACGGAAATTCTGTTCCCAAATGTGGGAACAGAACCTGCAAGAATCTTTAAACTTGGCCACAGAGAGAAAATGACCACATCCACTAAAACATGAGATAATATCTTCCACACACTGAAAGAAAACAAAAAACAATATCCAGAATCAGACTCTGAGAAAGGATTATCTAGTAAGTTTAAAACAGCACTGTATGTGTTTTTAAGATTATTTAACATAAATTGATGTTATCTAACTCCACATGTCTCCAGTGAGGGCATGTCATCCTGAGTGCACAGAACATGAACATTGACATGGAAGAATAAACAACTCTTCTTTGCTATTTTTTTTGAAATGAAAAGACAGGAAAGAGGGAATGTGATTTCCCTTGCTACCTTTAACTCCTTCCCCAGGCCAAGCATGTGTCATAAGCTAGCAAGAAAGCAAAAAAAGTTTTATTAGCTCAAATGGGGAAAGGATCAGCTAAAGCTCTGAAGACATCTCAGCTTCTGAAACTTCTTGGCACTTTGCATCATCAATACCGCCCAATGTTCACGATTTTGCACTGTATGAAGGTCTGGAAACCTGCTGATGGTTCTTCTGCTAAGCCTTGGGATGAAGTATCCTTCTCTGGGAGCTGAATGGGTATGAATCTCTGTGCTGAAATCCAGAAAGTTGAGGGTGGATGGAAAACAGTCAAAACAACACACTGATTTTAGTAAGCACTATGGTTCCTACTTTTTCAATTTTCTGTGTACCTGGCAAGGGCACAGAGGCTATTTTTAAACTGTCTAGACTATTCTTCTGAAAGGGATCTCTTCTTTTTCCTCTTCTGGTTATTGGTCATCAGGAGAAGGGAGTTAGCATGTCTGTCTGTGAATTTGCCCACACGCTGAGCCCACATAAACATTTTATAAAGCATGTTTATAGAACTGTAGTAAGAGCATGTGTCCTCAAGAGCTATAAATTTATAAAATTGACTTGCATGTAGTTTAATCAGTGCAGAAGCATTACTATTAACATAAATTTTTGCATGACATTTTTTATTTAATGTAAAATCCACTACCTCCCCCTATTCCCCCAGTTTAGCTTTAAAAAGTTTATACCTGGACACAAAGAATGTGAATGTGCAGCCCAGTCATTTAAAGTTTACACTTCTGGTAATAATTTATTTGAATTATTGATTATTCCAAATATGGAATATGTTTCTCCACATTTGAAAAGTTTGACAATCAGGTGAAGTCCCCAGTGACTAGAAAAAAGGAAACATGACTTCTATTTTTAGAAAGGGGAGAGAAAGGAAGACCTAGAGAACTACAGACTGGTGAGCCTCCTTCTGTTACTGGGAAGATGATGGAGCAGATCCTCATGGAAGTATTGTTAAGGGACATTCAAGACAAGGAGATGATCCGAGACAGCCAGCACAGCTTCATTCAGGGCAAATCATGCCTGTCCAGTCTGGTGGCCTTCTATGATGAAGTGACAACAGTGATCAACAAGGGAAAACTGACCAATGTCATCTACTTAGATTTCCATAAGGGCTTTGACATGGTCCCACACAACATCCTCATCTCCAGTTCGGAGACATGGATTTGACATGGATTCTTATTTCCTCAATAGGAAATTGGTTGGATGGACACAGACAGAGATGTGGTCAGTGGCTCTATGTCCAGGAAGAGGCTGATGATGAATGGTGTCCCTCAGGATTCTCATGGGACTGGCAGTGACATGGGCAGTGGGATTGGTGCACCCTCAGCAAGTTTGCAGATGACACAGCAGCAGGACAGGATGCCATCCAGGTGACCCTGGACAAGCTTGAAGAGTGGGCCCATGAGCACCTCATGAGGTTCAACAAGTCCAAGTGCAAGGTGCTGCACCTGAGTCAGGGCAATCCCAGCCATGAGCACAGACTGGGAGAAGAAGTCATTGAGAGCAGCCCTGCAGAGAAGGACTTGGGGGTTCTGTGCATGAAAAGCTGGACATGAGCCAACAGTGTGCACTCATGGCCCAGAAGGTTGATGCTACTCGTGGCTGCATCAAGACAAGAGTGGCCAGCAGGTCAAGGGAGATGATTCAGCCCCTCTACTCTGCCCTTGTGATGCCCCAACTGGAGTCCTCTATCCACATCGTGGGTCCTCAGCATAAGAAAGACATGGATGAGTTAGAGCAGGTCCAGGGGAGGGCATGAAGATGATCAGAGGACTGGAGCCCTTTTCCTGTGAAGACAGGCTGAGAGAGCTGGGGTTGTTCAGCCTGGAGATGAGAAGGTTCTGAGGATATCTTATTGCAACCTTCTAGTACCTGTTACTGCTTCTCTTGCTTTTGATGATGGTCTTCCCCACTGTTAATTTTTTTTGTATCCCCCCTTCTCTCCACAGAGAAGAATTTAGGATTCCAGGTTTCTTATGTGTGTGTATGTATGTGTTCATACTTAGATTGCTGTGAAAGATTGGTTATGAAATGCAATAATGTCTCAGGTTATCTGCTATAGCTAAAGAGAGAAGCTTTCTCACAAATGTAATCCCTGTTGTAATCTGAAACCATCATAGCTTTTCATTAAATGGGGTTGCTTCATCGAAGCTTACTGGTGTTGGAAGTTGCTGTGGGTTGCTGCTTCCTGGGTACTTAGAAACCACTTGGAGCTGAGTTTGTGCTAGCATGGAAAAATTAAACTAAAATGACAGTAATCATCAGTTTTGAACAGAGCAGGAAAGAATTGGTTGATAATGTTGGCTGGGGACATGAGAAGTCTTTTCTTCTCCCTGCCCCCTCCCAGCTTTGCCTCACTCCCAGCTTGGCCAACTGTGCTGGCCACTACAGCCTCGCACTTCCTTGGCACGCCCGTCTGCCCAGCTGTGTCCAGCTGCTGCTGCTTTTCTTGTTCCTGCTCTGGTGGGGTGTTTACAGAGGCACCAAACTCTGCTCCACTGGCTCTGCTGATATCTCTGTCTGACAGAACTTGTGGTGTTTAGGCAGGAAATGGAGCTCAAGTAAGATGCTGGGCTAGTGTGACTCTGACGAAGCCTGCTTCATGGCTTCCAAGATGGGTGTGTTTTGCATAGAAACACATGGTATGTCTTCATCCAAATGCAAAAAATGCTCTAAAACTTTATTTCTTGCAGCAGAGCCTGTTTATATTACTTCTATTATTATTGTTAATCATTTGGACAATCCACTTGTATTAACCTGATCCACGACAGTAACTCAGATGGTAACTACAACTTTAACAATGATTGAAACATGAAAGAGCAGGACATGCCAACAGCAGCTAAGAGTCCAAGGGGAGAGGGAATGTCCAGAAAAATATTGTCCCTTTATACATTCACAGATGTATTTTATATATATGTAGCATGTTAATAAAAGTACATGTATACATAGTTTAACAAAACTATGCTTTTTGTAAAAATCATGTGACATGTGAGTCAGTCTTTGGGTTGACAGTTACAGACAATTGAAATAGCAGATGTGCTAAAGTTTAAAAGTAATAATATTTCTGGAGATAACCTCCTGCCCATTTCTCACAAACAGCTATTTTTCTGATGCTCTGGTGCTCATCTGTGTAGGTGTAGGGGCAAGATAGAACAATAGATGGATCTGACTGTTAAGTTTCTGTTGAATTTTGTTTGCAATGTATTCCTTCTGAGATTCCTTGTAAAAAACCCACAGACCTTATATATCATAGGTTTCACAGTGAATTTAATACTGCTGGAATCATGATTAGTAAGGGCATTTGTAAAGTAATTTCCTCTCTGAACTCTGCAAGATTTGCAGGACAGAACTCAGAATGTCTGACATTCTTTGAGTGTATGTGTGAATAGGAGTCCACATCTTGACATTGCAAGTGACATCACAGCTTGATGTAAAGTGTATGTCAATATAATCATGGTGTTGTTTCATCTTCCTTTCTCCTTTTCACATTTAACAAATGCTAATAATACTTGAATATCTCAGGGCTGCTTGTTGTCTTTCATTCCTGAGTGCCTACATTGCTCACCTGGTTGTTTTCTGCATAGATCAAGTTCTGCACTCAGATAACCAGGTAACAGTGTTAATTTGTGAGTAACATTTTGCTATCTTAGTTATGTAGACAATAGTGAGGAATTTTCCTTTTTTAAGCTGTGCTTTCATTTCAGTGAAGCCCAACAGCCTTTGCTTTGTGAGCCAGTGGTTCACTTAACAGAACAGATTTGCACTGTGGACTTGATGGGGAGGGAGCTGGCCCTTTGCCATGTAAGAGGATTTATTCCAGGTGTGTGCTTGGGAGAGGAGTATGGAGCTTCCAGAAGATGGAGCAGAAAAAGACAAAAGGGCAAGTATTCCCAAAAAATTTTTTGGGCAGGCCAGACCTGACCTGTTGCGTGGCCTGAGTTTCTCTGCTCTTACATGCAGTTAGAAATGTGGGCAAATCCATACACAGAAGTCATGGTACATCCACAAGCTATAGTCAGCCTTCTGTCTTCTCACAGCAGCAAAATAAATTTGATTGGGAAAAGTCTCTGTTGATTAAGACTGATATTTGAGGAATTGATATTGTAGTTATGTCCTAACCATAGGTTGATGCTGGATTCCTTCCTCTAAAAAAGAAAATATTGACTTATTTCACTATTACTATTCTGTGGTTCATCAGTAAATATTCAAGAACTTGCAGTCTCATGGTGGTTTACTACATCATAATGTTGACTTTATTATTAGAATGTGATTATATGGCACTTTGTTGAAATACAGTTTGTTGGGTTTTTTTCTTAATTTGTGATACCTCAATATGCTAATGGCACTTGATATCTGCAAATTTATTTTCTTTGCTATGAAAATGTTGCTAAGGGAAGTGGGAGCTTTGTGGCTTGGGGTTTTTTGGGGGGGCGGGGTTTACAAACTGCCTCTGGGGGAGATGAAGCAGAAGCTGTTTGTGCATTTGCAGTGCATCACCTTTAAGGAACAGTAGCTCCTCCTGTGAATGATGAGAATGAAAAACCGAAGAATTAAAGGAAAAAAAAAAATCCTGCTTTCTCAAGAGATTGGTTTTCTTTGCTTTTTAGGTACTGTTGCAGGTGGTTATGTGGGAAAATCTCTCGTAGTCTAAGCTTTCTTATGTTTCCTTGCCCTATCCTGGAGCTGTTTACTCCTCTGTATTGCTGTAAAACTTTTTGTTTAGAAACTTAAAACCAAGAATACAACCCCCTTCCCCCCAAAAAACCAAGAAGACCCAAACAAAATCCCCAAGGGTTTGTGCTATAGTGTGTGACTCATCATGCTTTTTTTGGAAGGAGGAACTTGCTGTATCCTGGTACGGATTCAGAAATGGCCAAACTACTAGGCTCAGACATTTGAGAACTTTTTTTCCCTCTCCTTTTTATCAGGCCATATGTACTCAAACTTCCTGTCTTGGGAAATGAGTGTAAGTTTCTTTTCCTCTCCTTAGGCCCTGGGGGTTTTTGTTGGGGTTTTGTTTGGTTGATTTTTTTTT
>WBMY01001460.1:493667-546959 GCA_013397315.1 Donacobius atricapilla
TTTTTTTTTTTTGTGTGTGTGGTGGTCTTGTGGTTGTCTTATCCAAAGGGGAGCTGTCTAATCAGCTTCAGGAGTGGGATATGTGGGGCAAGAGGTCCATTTTAGTTTGTAGGTAGAGCAGAACTCAAAAGAAAATATTATTAAATATTTCCTTGTTCTAAAAGACAGATTCACTTCATTATTTATGGGCAGACAGAGATAATGGTTTAAAGTTCAATATCTGAAGTTATAAAAAAAGGAAAGTATTTTAAAATCTGTCTCTGTAGCAAAGTTAGACAGGTACTGTTCCACGTTTTATAATTTCAGCATTTAAAGTGTCACCTTGTTTATATATGAGTAAAATTTGCTTGAAGATGTGTCCCTTTACAATAGCTTTTAGTAAAATAATGAGGAAGCAGAGCTACTTATTGTACATTATTATTCTAAACCAAAAGAATTCGGATAAACTAGGTGGGGTACTGAAAGTGAGATCAACTTTGCAACTACTGTAGCAGCAAAAATGGGTAATACAGCTCATAATGTAACATGTAACATAAAGCTGTAAATAATTGAGGAAGTATTTAAGGAAGTATTGTAAATACTTGCCTCTTGCTCAGTGGCTGACTGTCAGCTGGCTGTCACATTTAAAATGCTAGATTAGTGTAATCTGGACAATTTTGTAGAGGGATAATAGAAAAAAAAAAGGCTGAACTATGCCTGCTGAGAAGTGATGATGAATTTCTATGGTCAGTAACTTTTTAATCTGATCTGTTCACATCTGGGAAAGTGTTCTGGTGTATAGCTTTGGAACTGCATGGCTGTTTTTTATGTTTAGAATGAATATCCCTGTCTGGTTCCAGACTGATCTTAGCTGGAGATTGACTGATCTTAGCTGGTGAATTAATAGGATGGAGTTCTTGCTTTGCTTTGTATTTAGGCATACTGTAATTAATTAGGCTCTACTCCATCACACCTTTTTTGGATATAAATCTCACAGTTGTGGTTTGGGAACTTCAGTGCAAATGGCAGCAGCTCTTGTTTATTGCTCTGGTGTTCTCTCCTGTAGCCTGAAACCTGACAAAGTGTCATAAGGTGGTCTTGAGCTGCTGACTGCCCTGTTTCTTCATTCTGTGCAAGATGTACAGATGCTAAGTGGTAATAAAAAGGAAATGGTATCCTACACTTCCTTCAGGGTTGTTTCATTAGCATAGCAGCCTGAGCCTTGTCATTTAAGTTCATGAGCCTGGATAAACTATGGAGTACCATAAAAATTAGGGTTATGGTAAAAGTGGGGCAGCACCACTAGAAGCATGAAAGGGTGGCTGAGCACAGAAAAACAGACCTCTTTAGAGCACCTGCTCAAACACATAATACAAAAGAGAGAGACTAGAAGAACAGAGGTATGGGAACAGTCCAACAGTCTCCTAAGTGCAGAAGAAATACATTGGCCAGCTTGCAAATTTTTGATAGGAAGAGCAGCAATACCTATCCGGTGGGCAGAGCTGGGAGTGAGTACAAACACCCCTCAGAGCTCCTCCCGTAACTGCGGGGAGTGATTGCTGTTCGCTGGGGAGCAGGCTGGTTTGTGGCTCAAACCGGCGCTGGTGTGTCACTGCTCCCAGCACTCAACTGACCTTGTTTATAATGTTAGCTGGGCCAGTGTGCAGCTGTTTCCACTGTAAACTCACAGAAAGCTGGGTTCAGGGTATGCCTGTGCATATTACTTTGCAATTAACTTTGTATGGACACACACGCAAACCCCTTCTTCCATAGCTGTTGCCTCAGTGCTTTTTGCTGTTGTGGGCAGCACAAGTGCATTGTACGTATTTGGTCCATTTTTGCCCTGTCAGAGAAACAAGTGTGTGGTTAGAAAGGAATGAAAGTGATGCTTATGGTGTTGAAGAAATGAACAACAGGATGAAGTGGCTGGGTAGTTTAGATCTTGCTAGAGGAACCAAAAATAATTTTGTGTGGAACCATGGATTCCCCATTCTACAATACACTTCAGAAGAATCGTTATTAAATTGGAAAAGGTAAGTATATCCGTGCCAGAAGTTCTTTTGGAAGAGCAGAATTTGTATGCATTCTTGAAGATAATTAGTGCAATACTGTGGTGCTTTCTTTTCAGAATAACAATTAAAAATAATTGTCCCATTGTGTATAACACATTTGCTTGTGTTAAGTGTTCCTAAAACAAAAAACATTTAGGCAGTAACATTTTTTTAAGCATTACATTCTGGTTAAAAATAGGATGGAGCTGCTAAAGATTGAAGGAGGTAAGAAGGTGGGTAAGCCCTGCCTTTGTTGTGCAAGCATCCTGCCCTGGGTAGTGTCCTTGAACATGTAAGAACTTCCAGGGACCTTTGCTTATCATTAATATTGGCATGCTGCACAAAGGGGAGGAATATGGTTTCACTTCCTCATGAGATTTTCTTCAGTAGTGTGTGATTTTGTCCTGTTTCTGACAGAGCTTTCTCTTTCTGCTAATGGTTTCTTCTCTGCTCTCTGTAATTTTTTTTGAGGTTTTTTTTTTTTTTAGCCTGTTCAAATCTTTGTTCCATGACAGAGAATTTCAAACAGTGAGAAAAGACTTGTCCTCCCTAGTGACAGAGCAGGGATCCCCCATGAATGACTGAGGGTTGTGGAGAAGGGTTTTCTCTTCAGGTGTTAGGTATGAAACCTGTCTCTGCCGTTGTATTTCCTGACCTAGAGACGTTGCAATGTGTGTTCTGTGACGTGGTCCCCATTACATGTGCCTTTGCCACAGTGGAAGGAATGAGAGGGGAAGGGACGTCTGACAGATGTGTAGACATTTTATTTAATGCTGGAAGATGTAGTGGTGAATTAAGCTGAATGGAGTAACATTCTGTTTAATGCAGAGAAAGAAGGGGTAAAAGGAAGAGGAGAAAAAATGAGAGTAGATATATGGGGGAAACCCAGGAATTTTAAGGTTTTCTTAAGGATTTCTATTCTGCAGGAGCATACCTTGGAGTAAAAGGCCTGCGAGGGATTTGTCAGCTCCTTGGACAGCCTCTTTTTAAACAGTGAAAAAGTGCCAGAAACCTGTCCTTTGGATGGAGGAGAGCTGTGTTGTGTGTGAGTGTTTTGGAGAAGTTCTGTATCTTGGAGGAAGAGGAACCAGAGTGTGGTTTGACAGTTGCTACAGCAACTAACGCTTTTTTAATGGAAGGCAGGGATAAGTGATGTTATAAAGTCTTGTGTAACTGACGTACCTTCCCCCGCTTCCTGCCAATTTTCCAGTATATTAAAACAATAAGTAATTTATGACTTTAGCTGAGAAATGGCTCTATGTTTGCCCAGCTCAGCCTTGTTGCAAGACTGCATGATCTTTACAGAGACAACAGAAAATAAATTATTTATATAACAGAAAGCAGGGATTCAAGCATCTCTGAAAAGAATGCTTTTCAAGGGACAAATGCATCACTTGTTCTGCCTGAAGAAATTTTGTTTGATGTGGATGTCAGTGGGACAAATTTTTTTTCTGTCATAGCTTCCTTTCTTCTCCATCCTCTCCCTTCCTCTTGACCATGATTTTGGTTGTTTTTTTGGCAAAGTTTTTTAAACTCTTTTTGGTTACTATGGAGTTCTTTTTAATGTAGGAATGATGATGTATTACAGAGTAAATGAAATATGATGCAAACCTGTATCAGGAGTGGAATTCTGCTGGCTGTCTCTGCAGCAGTCTTACAGAAGCAGCCCTGGCATGGATGTGCTCCAGTAATTGCTGTCCGGGGAGAGACTTTAACCCTTGTAATTTTTTGGGACTCAGATGTCTGCTATTATCTAGGAGGAATGATACATGAGTGGAAACCACACATCACATCCCAGAATCTAGAAACACTCACTTTAGGATTCAAAAAAGTGCCTAAACTGACTGTTCACTAGTTTAAAATTACATATTTTAATTTAGTGGTGGTTTCGGTTTTATTTCTGAAATTTAGAGGCATCTGACAGCTGAATTTCAGGGGCAGAGAGTTTGGCTAATGCTCTTGTTCTTTTAAATGACGCTAGCAGTCTTAGGCTGCAAGAAGTTAGGGGTACTTTGCCTTTCCCTTGGGCTCCTTATGCAAGATCAGAAGTAATTCTGAGTTAAGGCTGCTGATTTTAATTAGAGTAGGTATTAAGCCATTAACCATATTTGTAAATGAAACACAAATATGCACATTTGTAGAATCTTAAGTACATGTTTTTCAGTTCTTACTTTTAAAGCCCTGTTTTCATGAACCAAACATGTTTACCTAGCTCTTCAGAACTAAGATTTATTTTACAGACGTCCTTAGAAATATGTTGAGCATTAACAACTCATTACCAGAACTCCCAGATTTGTAGGTTTGTTTCCAGTGTTTCATTTTGCAGTTTAAAAGAAAAAAGTTCTCTTCAATACAATTCATGACAATATTACACAGCGCATTTTCAAAAACTTATGGCTGAACTAAGAGCCAGTTTTCAAGTGAATGATACTGAGGTATTTAACTGAAATAAGTTCACCGTTCTCAAGTTGCTGAGAAGCAGTGCATGAAGCATGCACATTTTTTTTCACGGATGAAAAAGTAATAAACCTTTGCTACCAATTTTATGCATTTTAAAACTCAGTAGAGGATAATTACTGCCTTCTTGCATTCATTATGGCATTTTGTGGATTCACGTGAGATGAGAGGAATTACTGAAATCTTTGAGCTAAAGGGAAGACTGACAAAAAGATCTCCTATTAGATATTCGTGTGTTAGTGACCAGTACATATTAGAAAAGAAATTTACAGAGTTTGAATTCTGCAACATGGTTGTGTTCCTCCCATAGCAGCATCGTGTCTGCTGTTTTCTTCCCCCTACAGCCCTCTCCTCTTCCATCCTTACCTAGACCTTGAGATGGCTTATCTTTTTTTTTTGTGACTCATTCACTTGCCCTAGTGACACAACCCCATCTCCAAATCTCTTTCACTCTCACTCCTTCAAGCTCCCCCAGGGTCACCCTGCTGCAAGATTCTCCTTTATGTCTCATCATCTTTCCCTCAGTGAGACAAACCTGCTTTCATCTCTCATCTTAAGGAGCCTGTGCTATTCCAACTGCTGCCCATCTCCTTTCTTGTTTTTCTATCAAATAGATTGATGCAACTCCTTGAAGTTTTTTTTTCATTTCCATCTGACCTTCTAGGCTGGCTCTCATCCCCTCCATGGCACCTGGCTGCCCTTGTCCAGCATGACTACCAAATAGTGCTGTGTTATTAGAGGGACTCCAGCAGAACTTGCACTCGTTCAATGCATTCTTTCTGCTCTTTAGGTCACACAAAGTGGAAGTCTTTCAGCTTCACTGAATTGTTAGTGAATGTGGAGTGATTTCATATGAATCATATAATGGGACATCTGTGATATGAAAACTATATGTAACTGAAAAGTGTTAATATTTTAATTCTTCTATTGTGTTATAAAAGGTAAGAAATTGTTGAGAAAATGTAATGGACAGGATGCAATTACACAATATGCAAAGCTCCCATACTTTTAAAGTTATGTGTTTCTCCTCTCAGCTGTATTCAACTGTGTTTCAGGTAAGTCTTCCACTTAATACTGTGGATTAGCTTTGGCATGAGAGAACATGCAGGTATTTATTAGATTTTTCTTTTTTCCAAAACTGGGTATGTGGTTTCTTTTTGATACAATTATTTGATCTCTGATTCATGGGCACTCATCTGGAGTATGCCAATGCTGCTGACAGCTGTAGGCATGTAGCACACTTCTGTAAATTATCTGAACAACTAAACTTTGAGATTGACTGAGTGATATGAATATTTTAGTGTCTCATTTAGCCAACCACTTCAGACTTTTCTTTAGATAAACTGGAGTTTCTCACCCAAAGAAATGGTATCATCTGAAAGCAAAAGCCGGTTACTTGCAGTTTTATAAGACTAATCAGTCATCACTGGCGTCAGTAAAAAACTTGAGAAGGTTGAGGCAGAAATCTATGAAGATATTCGGAGGAATCTTACCCAGTTTAATTTAGTAACCTAAGCTAGTGTTATTTCAAAGCCTTTTGGGCATGGATATTACACATGCATTTTTTTCCTACAAAACTTGAAAGAAAAGTAGTTGTCTCTTTTTACTTATTTTTTTCCTCAGATTAAAAATGACAGGAAGTTCTTTGCAGTTGTCTTGAAAGTGAATTCTTGCGAAATGGTTAGAAATAGCTACTCTTAAGTACTTTCAAAGTAGCATTAAACCAAAGATTTTTCTGCCTTCATACTGATGACATTGCAGATCAAAGGAGTTGAACTGAAGCCCAGTTTATGCAACTGATGATAGTATTTTATTGTCAGAAAGCAGCACTCCTGTCTTTATCTTCAGCATTTTTTAAAGACAGAAAACTGTAATTTGGGAAATTGAACACAACAATTCCATGTTTTCCAGCAAATTGTTCTTTAATGAAAACAGGTGATCAGCTGTTAGTACTAAGAGGCTCCATATGCAAAATGGTCCACAAACATTAATTTTAGCAAGCAAGATTCTGCATGTTTGAAAGGAAAGCTGACCTGGCTTGGGTTTGCATTGTTATGATAAAATATTTTGTTCCAATGCCCTTGTCTTTCTCTAAGGTAGATGCACAAGTTCACCTGAGGCACCACTGCATTTTATTGGGTAGAAAGAAAACCTGATTTAGTTTCTACTGATTTTTCTCTGTTAACAAGGTCATGTATAAAACTGTAGGAATGACGGGCTTTCTATTCTATAGTTCAATAGTAATGCACCACTAAAGGCTCTGATCTTAATTGAATGACAGCAGGTTATTATATTTAACACAAACCAAAAAACAAACCAAAGCTGAATCAGGGAGACTGGGTCTTACAGACAGCACAGCTTCATAGCAGTGAACATAAGAACGTGATCTAGAGGAGATGTCTCCTGCCTGTCTTTGTGCTGCCTGCCCTGCCCAAGTCAGCCTAACATCAAAGACAGTTGCTAAATCCTCTGCAGCAGGAGAAGGAGGGAGCTGAGTCAGTGGCTGGGGAGGTGATGCTCAAGGTGTCAGTGCAAATGCTGCCAGGCTGGGAAGGCTCAGGGACACGCAGAGGGAATGTTTTGCAGACCTCAGGAGGGGCTTCTCTCCATGAGGAGCAGTCCCTGGTGAGTGTAAATCCTTCCTACCTGGTTCCCTTACCTAAGGAGTGGGGCCTTGTGCAGTGGGCTCCTTATCTTGTGGCTCGCAGAGCAGTCCCACTGTGAGGCTGTGGCGAGGAGGATGTGCCTTCTCCGAGGACTCCCTTGAGCATCCCTGGAGCACATCCTGTGAAGAAACACCCCCTTGGCAGCCTTGGTGTTGCACTTACCCACCCTACTGTGTGGGGGTTCCTGGCAGAGATGACAAGGCAGTGCCTAGGAACATGGGAACTCATCATGGAATACTGGAGCATGGTGCTGTATTGCTGGAGCCTCTGGGAAAAGCTCTTCCATAGTGTGTGAAACCTGGCAAGTCAATGTGAAAGCTGTAGCCTTACATAAGAGTGCAGTTAAAGAGTCAGCTTCAGATAAGGGGTGGCTGAGATATCCTGACTTTTGTAATCAAATAATTGATGCTCTGCTCAAAGGAGTTGGATTTGAATTTGTTGGATCAGCTGTGGTCATAGCCTGAGAGTGGAACTTCTGACTGTTCCAGCCCTGTTTGGACCAGTTGCGCTATGTCTTTTTATCCAGGACCTGGTCCACTGTATGGAGAGTTATGGAGTGTTATCTCTGTTGTCTAATGTCTGCATATGATAAGTTTGGTTACATGGGACTGCCAGAAAAAGAAGGAAAGAAGTTCTGTTAGCTTTCTAAGAAAGGCAATCAGCTCTTTGAAAGAGGAAGCTCTCTTTGATATATGATATCCTGGAGTGTTAAATGTGACCCCAACCTTGCAGCACAAAGGGCTGTATTTTTTAACCCAAAAACATTTGGAGAATTTTCAGTGAGGCCTGGGCTTTGTTTCTGAGTATTCATATAATCTACATTGCCAGGAGTATTGATAGTTGCATGTAGTTTTACAAGGAGGTGTGTTTAACATCTAATATAACAGCAGTACTTGTGTAGGGCTGTCACTTCTTTACAGCCATGCTCATTTGCATTCACAGGTCTGACAAGTCTTTCCTCCTGGTTTGTATTTCTGCTGTTTCACATGCATCGTGGCTGAGCAGTGGGTTTGTCACCGCCACCTTGCCTGTGTAGTGGTGGTGAGGTGTCCTAACTATGCACACATCAAGTCTCTAACTGAAAGAATTTGCATATCACCTGCTGCATTGGTGCAGCCTGAGTGGTTGTATAGCTCTCCATGTATTTATGGGTATGGAAATAATCTCTGTTAGAAGCTGATGTTGACATTCATTCATGGGGAATTCTATTAGCAAAACTGATAGGACAAAATAAGGTGAGGAGCATCAACAACTGTACTTGTAATGCTCATTGATGAACAAATGCAGCTTCTGCCACCTGAGTTTAACAGTGCAAACTCCTAACACAAGTTATGGAAGAATAGCAGCCATTTATTTGCCCCTTCCTAGATGTGTTTGCCACGGAGCATCTGCCTTAGCAAAGCCAAATTCTGTCACATTGTCAGAATATTAATTTTTCTCAAAAATAAAAGTTACCTTATCACACTTGACACTATTGTGAAGTCATCATTGATTTGGGTGGTAACTTCTTTAGGGGTCTAAATGAATCCAGTCTGTAAGAGTATAGTGGCTGTCAGCTTTTGAGAGCTTCCATGCTGCCAGGGCGTTGCTTTTTCTGCAGAAGTGAAGGTGGCTGTGGAAAAGCCTCTGCTACTTGCTATGATTGTCTTTTCAGGAGTGTGGGTCAAGGCTGCCTCCTTTCTCATGCAGGAAAGTTGTGCCATTGAGAGTGTAGGTTCCCTTGGCAAGTGGCTGTGCTCCTGGGCTGGAGGAAAGCAAGCTGGGAGATGCAATGGTCCAAGACTGGCCTTCTCTTCCCCAGCATGTGCAACACAGAGCGCCTCAGCCTGGAAATGTAAACAAACTGGGGAAATGGTTGTACCCTTTCCCAGATGCCTGGGTCTCTCTAGTTGCCACTGGGGTTTTTTTCTGAAGAGTACCGTGGCCTTCACGGTGATAGTCATCCCACCTAACTTGTTTAGCTTATCTCTCAGTCAAATTAAACTGTACCACTTGTTGATTGCTAAACTCTGCTAACAGGTATATTACATAAGAGATAACAATTGAGAACAGAAGCTGGAGTTTTTTTCTGGTAAATGTGCAAGAGCTTTCACCAATTAAGATTTTACATCTCGATAATAATCCTGTGCAGTTACCTTGCTGTTACAGAACAGCTGCTTGGCAGTGGAGTGGCCTGCCTTCTGAGACTGGACCTCAGAAATGGGTAGGCAAACTGTGGTTGGAAAGAGGAGATGGCAGTGGCAGACTGGGAGAAGTTAACTGGAGAGCTCTCAGTTAATGGGATTACAAAGAAAAATCTTGATTTGCTGTGCATGTAGTCAATCTAGAGATTTATTATCATGGTCTCATTGTGGTTTAAGACTGGTCACTCATGGCTCATCCCCCTCAGGCTGTAGATGTGCTCACAGGAATGTAATGACAGGAGCTGTTTACCCATAGAGATACAGTACTGCGCTGCTTGCATCTCTTAACTTTTGGGATCTTATCGGACAAATTATCAGGTTCTCAAAATGATAACAGATCAGGTACACTGTTTGAGGTGGTGCCAGGTTTCTTTGGCACTGACAACCTGAACATACAGCGTGATGAATGGCTTGAGAAAGAAACACTTGGGTGCTCTCCTGCCCATGCCCACTCTTCCTCTGGGCACTTGCAAGATGCTGCATCGCAGAGTTGCTTCAGACCTGCTTTGTGTCCCAAGGTTTACTTTTCCAGTTTAGTATGCTATTGTTTCAAATGTCAACCACCTCCGGCCTTACCCTGCCTTAGTTGTAAAGTTTTCTCTCCCTCTCTTCACTTGGCTCAGGAGGTGGGGAGGTTTTGGGACCATTCCAGGGCTTTTCGGAGCTGCTTTTTCCACTGTCAGGCGGGGTCTGGCCCTGAGTCAACCACTGCTTCCTGGTTCTCACCCTTCCCTTGCAGGCAGACAGATGACCTGCCTTAAGGGAGCGACCTTTCTTGGAAGGTGAAATCAAGCACATAAATTAAATGCTGACCATAAACATTAGCCACATACATACCTACAAACACATTAATCCTGTGTTAACAGTCCCCAGTGTAGTGTTCACTGATCAGCTGCTTATTGTTTGTGCAGTGCTTGAAGATGGCAGCAATATGCACATTTCTCTAATCATTACAGATTAGCATATTACACCAAGGCAGAAACTTTGCTGGGATGATTTATCCAAATTCTGATGAAAGAAGTGTGTGTTTATTAGGGGAGCTCAGTGAGGCCCAGAACATATTTGTTACAGTTTTGAAGAGGAAAAATTTGATAACTGAGGAGCAATCTTACTAGCCACATCTTGCCCTGTACTGAGGAGGAATGAAGGCATTAATTTACCTGCCTTCCTCTGTGGATTGTAATGTGAACTGACTTTTCCTCCTGCACCGGTTCTTCTCTGGAAGGCTCCTCTCTCATTCTATGAATGCTTGATTGCCACCCGTTTTATCTTGCCCAAGTATCTGTGGAAAAGGATGAAGGAAGACACTATTTAAGCATCTGGATGCATCCTGAGCTGCTCAGGAAAGAAATAAGTACCTTACCTGTCTCTACAAAGTATGATTAAGGGGAGTTTGATCCACACCTCTTGACATTCACCGGGGCTGAAGGAATTCCACCTTGAGGTGTGAATTTCCTGTTACTTCCTTAACCTTGCTCTTCCTTTTTCTGATCTCTTCTGCCCCTTCCATTTAGTCTTTACTGTTAAAACTGTTTTCCCTGGTGCCATGCTTAACTTGATCTGAGTTTATGCTTTGCATAACTATATGTGAGAGAAAATATGATCTGATAATAATAGCAGGGATACTTTTTGAAGTTACGGGTGTGTGCATAACCACTAACTTAAGAAGAAGCTCACTTGGGTCTAAAAGGACACTCCTTGCACAGACACAAAATTTAAAGACTAAGTCATGTGAAAGAAGAGTCTGTGTCTAGAAATCTCCATGTTCCTGATCTTACCAGTGGTTCTCTTCCTAGAGACATTGCACTTGGATGGACAATTGCTATCTTCTGGGCTGCCCACATGGTTGGGAAGGAATGGGAGGAGCCAAGAGGGTGGCTGACCTTACAATCAAGGTCTCTATTAATTACCTCTTTCAAAGCAGTATGTTCCATTTGGACTTTTTAGTGTTTGCTCTAACTGTGACCTGCTCTCCTTCTCAGCTACAGGGGAATGATTTCTACCTTAGAGGCCTTCAAAATCATCCCTTTCTCTTCATTAATCAAGGACCTAATCAGATTACAGGGACCTAAATGGACTTCAAGCACTAAGTTTTTAAGTTCTGTGGAAATTTTCCACTCTTAAACATATGATAACATGCAGACTAATTTAAGTTAATGGCATAATACTTCTTTCAGAAGATAATTTTCTAATTGATCTTATTGATGGTAACGTTATCTGTGGACAGTTAGTGTCTGGTGGGATCCCTTTGCTCCTGCTCAGTGAAGAGATGAAGCCTCCCAGGGCAGCTACATTCCACAAACAGCTGAGTTGCTGGGAATCCCTGTGGGGCCCACAAAATTCTTAACTCTCTTGTTTTTAAAAGAATGTTTTTCAGTCATTTTACATGGCTTTGATGGTAGAATGTAAGTGATGGAAAAAAATACCTGAGTCACTTCATGCTGTTGTTTTTCGTCATGTTATGATATTTGAAACTTTTCAATTTGGTTGATTTTAGCTGTCAGGATAAATTTCCCATGGATGCTTTAGGCTTGAGAATACTTGTACTTTGCTGAATTTTTTAGGGAACAATAATAAATAGTTTTTGCATGTGAACTTGTATCAAGAGAAACAGATATTAATCCCTTGGGGAAATAATAAATGTTTTGCTTTCTAGATGAATTTCAATTAATTTCATGTGGTCTTACATGGATTTTTATCTTCTTTTTGTGAGTTCTCTGTCTCTTTTTTATTCTTTGTTTTATATCAGTGTGCCTTTGCTTTCCCCAAAGTTTCATCTACTTTTTTTCACTTTTCTCTAGTGGGGTATTCAGTATGTCTCACACTCTTAGCCCAATTTAATTCTCTGTCTTAGGATCCTAAGATAAGATTCTGTATCTTCATTTTCTCTAAGGTTGCAGGTTGGTAATGTGATGTCCCTTGCAATCTGCTGGAGGTTTCCACTCTTGTCATTTTTCCCCTCTTGGTTTTCTTCCTGTCCCTTTCAGTGTCTTACAGGATTTTTGTCCCATTAATTATCTTGCAGCTGGCTGAGGCTAAAGAAAATGAACGTTTTTTTCAGGCCTTGTTTATCTCTTCCTTGAGTTCCAGCAGTGCCCTTTGCCAAATATGATGTCCATTTATAGAGGTTACCTTTTCCCCTGCAGTAAGTCAGTAGTTGTGGAAAGAAAAAGGAGCTTAGCAAGATGCAGGTGGTTCTCCTCAAGTTGTCTGCTCATGCAAATATGTTATGCCTGTGTGCTTTCTTCTGATATGAAAGTCTGTATAGCCAAGGTACAGGTGAAGGAATAGGACTTAAATCCAGGTGTGTGACTTTTTTTCTGAGAGAGGAATGTGAAGGTAGTGGGTATGTTGCTTTGTGGTGGCTTGAGCTTACCTTTTGTTCTTCCTTGCTTAATATGTGACGAAATAAGGGAATAATTCTGTCAGGTGAGAGTTAGCAAACTGGGTAATGCTGCTTTCAAAATTTAGAAGTGGTAAATACATGGGGAAGGGATTTTGGAACAAGTGACATTGAATTAGTGAGCATTTTTGTAGAAGTGTGAAAGAAAGATGGTTTACACATATCATTCTCTTGTCATTCCATGTCTTTTGTCAGGGTAATCATGCAAATGGATCTTTCTGAAATCATAAATGGCAGTTATAAATCACTGCAAGGTGCTAATACACGGGCATCTAATTGAGAGCTGTCTTCCTCCTGAAAAATTTCCATCTTAGGAGTCAGGTTTTCAGAAGCATGAACTCAGAGATATGCATTTCTTGTGTTTGCAAGTGCTTAATGTGCCAGTGTGTTCTTCTCAGTAGATCGTGGATCTGAGTTGTCGTTTGTGACCTTGGGAGTCTGGTCATAGTAAGCCCATAGGTAAGAAGATGCAGAGATCCCTCAAAATGTCAATATGCAAGATTTTTGGCAGCTGTTCAGATCCACTGGTCTACATGCAGAAGGCTGTTGCCTCTGGTTTTTCCAGTCTCATTCAAATGAACTCATTTTGTATCTTCCTTTTTCTGATACCAGTTCCTGATTCTCATTTCTCTATAAGTCTCACTTGGGTTCTCAGAAACAAATAAAGGCAATCAGTCCAGTCTTAACTTGCAAATTAGCTCTAAGAACAAACTAAGCTGAACATCTTCCACTTCAGTTCAGTGTTCTTGCTTCTACTTGTGCTATAAGGTTAGTAAATTTTTAATCAATACTGAAGTTTTGTCAGTCCAATCCTGCTTATTACCATTGCCCCACCAATACTGTTCTCTTCTTTTATTAATTGTCTTTCTCTATTTTTGCCTTCTTTAATTTTTTATCCGAGTCCCATCTTTTAAAAAGGAGATTTTTCTTGCCCCACTGCTGCTGCATTTCTCTTCTTGTGAACTGCACCTCCTGTGTTTTGTGTGTAGACATTCATTGCTGTAAGCTGCTCTTGGAGATCCAGAGGCAGATATGGGACCAATTCAAGGGAAGCAGGTAGAGGTTTAAACTCCTCTGTTTGTGTTGTGTTACGTGGTGGGGCAATCCCACATGGTGGAGTTAGAGATGAATTGAAGTGCATGATCCCCAGTGCTGCAATAGCTCCTTTCCAGTTGTCTGTAGGACTTTGAGATGAGCTGTGTGTGTGGCTTCCTGAGGCTGGAATGGACACTAAGGAATTATCTAAAATAATGGGGTTCTGCAAGATGTCTAGTGTAGTGTATAAAATACTTTCTTTTTAAATCACAGCACTTACCATACAGTTACTTTGAAATGTTCAATACCATTTACACTTTCTTAGAGAAAGCATCCATGCAGGGGGATATTGCCAATATGTAGAGTAAAAGTCACTGTGTATTGGCAGCACAATGTAAAGGTTAGGTTTCACTTTGATTAGAAAAGCAAATGGTTGGTTTGGAGTCAGGTGAAGCTTTTTTCCCCCTCCTTCTCTCTCCAGGTGGTTGCTATTCTTAAATTTCTTTGGTTTCTAAAACAGAGAAAAAAAGTAAAATTATTTTTTCTAATTGGCCATGCATTCTAAAAATACAGAATATTTTGGATGAAAAATGGATTTGGTAGTAGGAATCTGACTTTCTTATGGCTTCAGGAGATGCTGCCCTGACAAGCTAATAAGAACTAATCTTTAGCATCATGCATAAAGAAGATGAGAACAGAAAAGATTCTGCCTTGGACAGCAGTTTTGTCAGTGGTGCTGAAGAGGGTCAGAGTTTGGTGCCTGAACCTAAAGCCAGGCAGTGTAGGCGGCTTCTGCTGATGCTGCTGCCAGCAACACAAGTTTGACAGGGAGGCATCTACTACAGGTGAACCCTGTCACTCCTGAGTGGTTTTGTTCCTGTTGAATAAAGCAAAACAGAAGTGTAGAGATGTTTTAGGTCATCTGTGGGGATGTGAGTGCGCAGTGAGCAGCAGCAAAGCTGGGAGCCTGTGCCTGGGTGTACCTCCTGCAGGCTCAGCCTGTGCTCGCTGCTGGCACACATTTGGGGGATTTTTTATCAGCCAGTGCTCACCACTGGTGGCTGAATCTCTGCTGTCCCATCCCCCTTCTCCAGGAGAGCTCCAGCAGCACTTCTGCTGTCAGAGCAGGCCAGTAGCGTGGCACTGGGTTCCACAAGATCCTTTTTTACTGAAAAGTTGAAACCACTTTCATTGTTTTCATGGCTGTTTGGGAAAGTGAATTCTGACAAGTGTGGCATAAATCTGCTCCCAGCATGCCAGCTCAGTGATAGTCCTCACTGCATTGGTAGCAAATACCTCTCTCCTGCTTTTCCCTTAGATGTGTCTGTTGAGGATGCTGATGCAGCCTGTGAACTGGCACTGTGACTTGAATGGTACTGACTTTTATGGTATAAGCCTTTCAAATTTAATTTAAGGGTATTGTAGTTAATAACTCCCTGTATGAGTGTGCCTATTTACAGAAGTGTGAATGGTTAAGGCTCTCTTGTGACATGGAGCTAGTGAAGCTGGTGGTTTTTAATAATATGTTTTTTATTAAGTTCAGTTCCCTCAGAAAAAAAAGGTTTTTTTCTTTCCTCCTTTGTAAGAAAATGAGTATGGCCTTCTATTCTTGTATAATTTGCAAAAACAAAACTAGAAACAGTCTCTGGAGATCTAATTCTCTGTTTTTATTAGAAGTGCAGCATACTTTGTGACAGTGTCATGTTCTCACTGTCTAAAGTCAAGTTCAAGCACAATATGCATACATAGTGTGGATTATGTATGTTTTTAAAGTAATATGTCTGTATTTTAAGTAATTTTTTCAGATTAAAGTTATCAGTCTTTATAATTTGGTATATTGTAGCTTTTCAAACCCCAATGTGTTTGTGATGTGTTTATTCCGTTCAATCATTGTGCTGATTTTGGTACACTGTGTACCAAAGCTCATCTTTTAAATCTAAAGTTCAATGAAAGAATTGTTGGTTGCTGTGTTTTTTTGTTTGGATTGTTTGTTTGTTTGTTCCTGGAAGTATTTTTATTCTCTTCTTTTTACACTTCTATTTTTTTTTAGTTCGAGTGCTCCCTGAGGAGGAGGATTAATGGAGGTATGCACTGCTGACTACAGGAGATGAATTGATTTCTGAAAGCAAGTGAAAATGCCTGAAATGCTTCAGCTTTTTTTTTTTTTTTTCTGCTTTCCTGATCTTTAATCCTAAAGGAGAAGGAAAGAATGAAATTAAAACCAGCCTTACAGAGAGCTCTCCTGCAATGGTGATGGCGTTTGTGTTTTGTCTCTTTTCTAGTGGTGATAAGAAATGAGTTAAAAGATACTGAAAGAATGAAATTCTTTGGCTTTTTTGTGAGTAAAAGCATTAGTGAGCTTAAAGTATGAAACAGGGAGAAAAGCAGTGAGCTAAAAATTGTGTAAGTTCTCTGCACTGTTAAAAGAACCTCCTATAATCTTCATGCCTTCTGAATCACGTAGTGAGCATGTGCTGTATTGAGTGCTTGGTTTCTTTTAAACATAACAGGACATGTTATTAACTCTATCTGTTGCAAAGGCTGTGGTGTTTATATTTTCCTGTACGATGCAAGGTCCTGCAAAGTGTAGTCTTCCCTTTGTACCGCATCGCGCTGTTTGTTAACACACGTTTCTTCCTCTGAAATTCCATGGAACTTCACAAACTTTGACAGGACAGACTCAAGGCTGAATTGCTATTACAGCTCCACAGAGAGAGATGACTGTCAGATCAGATATCTGGATTAGAAATTGGTTTAAAATTTTATCTTTTGCTCCAATCTGGCAGAAGCTAAACTGATATAAACCCATCCCAACCTGACAAGAGGGACTGGACAGTGATTGATACAGTGATTTAAGTATCAATCTCTGGCTCAGGGGAGGTGGGTATGAGGGAGAAGCTTTTTTATTGCTGCTTCCTGCTTTTTCTTTTTGGTGGACTATTGTGGCTTCAGATCTCCAGGAGCAGACAGGATGGTGGGTTCATGGGATACCTGGGCAGGTAGGATTCCTCTTTAAGTTGGGACCACCTGGACTGACTGGGATTTACAGGAAGCTGAGGCTGCTGGGGCGGTTTGTTGTTCACCTGTGTGCAGTTGTGCAGACTGAGCTGGGTTGGCAGGCTGGGCTGCTGCTCTGCTGCTGGGGAAACAATACAGCCTGGGATTTCCATCAGGTGCTGCTGGAGGGCCGTGATGAGACTGTGCTGGAGAGGGGGGAGGCTCTGCATCTGTGGATGTTAGTTGGCAGGGTAGCCACAGCTGTTGGATCCTAGCCATTGGGTGAACGCAGAGCTGGAGAAAGACATGGGTTGCATTGTGTTCTTGCTGTAAATTTAGCATGTATACTCTGGTGGCAGGTAGCAACTCTTGAGGATAGTGCCTGTTATGTAGACTATATAATAAAAGGTCTTGGACTTCATTTTGTCTTTCCTGTGATTTGGTGGTCTGCATCTTTTTAAACCGCGAAAGAACACTATTAGATTCTCCAAAATGGGGATCTTATTATTTTATTGATATAGTCTCTTCCTCAATTGACAGGATGATATAATAGAAGCTTAATAGTGACAGGACAAGGGCTAATGACTTTAAACTGTAAGAGAGTAGGTTTAAATCAGATATTGGGGAAAAAATCCTTTACTGGTGGTGAGGCTCTGAAACACTTGCTCAGAGAAGCTGGCTTGGAGAAGCTGTGGATGTGCCATGCCTGAAAGTGTTTACAGCCGGGTTGGGTGTGGCAATCTGGTCTAGTGGAAGGTATTCCTGCCCATGGGTTGGAAATAGATCTTAAGGGTTCCTTCCAACCCAAACCAGTTTATGATTCTATGATAACAGAAGAAGCATGCCAGATGCTTATTCTTGTGAGGTGTTTCAGGGGAAAGTGTCTGAACTCCACAGTACAGTGTCATATCTGTCCATGTAGCATATGGCTTCATACATTGTCTTCCTTTGTGTTTGAATTTAAGCTGTGGAGCAGAAAGAATTTGATTCTGCTTTCTCCTAACTTACGTACCTATGAGAGTAGGGATTTTTTTGTTTAATTTTTCACGTGTCTTGACACAGCACTTTTAAATGTGGCTGTGGGTTTTGGGTTTTTGTATACTAAATTTACATTCCTGCAGGAGCAATCTGCCTCTGTATACAGATTCACGTGCCAGTCTGTCTGTGATGGAGATTTCATGTATACAGACCAAATCAGAAGAAATTGAAATGTCACCTCAGGTCTCACCAGGCTCTGCTAGCATTTCAAAAGTGTTACTACCTTCCAAGGAAGTTGTTGCTTCATCCAGTGAAGAAAAGGATTCAATGATAATCCATATGTGTGTTAGCTTAGCATTTTTCCTTGCCTGAGAACAGGTGGCAAAGCCAAGCATTGTGTTGATCGTTCTGCTACGCTCTGAGTCAGGTGTAACACCTAGGATTGCTTAATTTTCTAGAGAAGGTTTTCACTATCCTTTGGGTGCTGAACAGCAGTATAAGAAGGCAGAACAATTTAAGCAAAATAACTCCATGAAAAACGTCTCGGACTTTGTGTGACAAACCTTATAAAGTTTGATTATTTTCTGGCGATTCAAAGATGCAGATCTTAAATTGACGGGGTCTACTAGAGTGTCTTTTCAGGTAAGTCTGGAAGCCAGAAATTTCCTGTTTAGAGTTGTGTACATGGAGACACTGGGCCAATGTCATAACGTTTGAGAAATCCAGAATTTGCCAGGAGAAAAGGCAGAAGAGACACTGTAGTAAACTTTTTTTTGTCCTTTTCCCCAAGAGAGAAGAGCCTTCCATTTTGAATGTTTTGTTATGGATCTCATGTACTGAAACTAAATTTTTAAACTGTTACCATTTAATGGGAATGAAAACCCTGTGTTTCCAGTTCTGTTTCAACTTTGCTGCTACAGTCCACAAGGCTAAAGCCATCTGGTTTTAGAGGAGCAGGAAATATTTTTGTACTAGCTAAAACACTAAAGCAGGAAAAAAACCCCAGATATCATAGTTTCCAAAATCTGCAGTTTTCTTTTCCTAATGTAATGATCAAGTTTTCTCTTACGCAGATAACCTTTTCCAAATACTCAACACTTCTGAACTTTCTGGTTAGGTACAGAGGCAGGGAAAAAACTCTTGAAACTGGACTAGAGTTTTAGGGATTTTTTTCCCTTTCATTTAAAGGATATAATAGACTTCTTTGAGTATGGAGTTGCCTGAATACAAATGTATGAACGTCTCCCATTTTTAGGCAAATTCCTTTGTCATAGAATACAACAAACCCAGAATTTAATTTACTGTGTAAGCTTCCATGTTCAAAACAATTTCTGGACTGATAAATCAGGACTGACACTTTATGTTATTCCTTATAGTTGGTGTGTTTTCATCTTCCAAACTCATTTTAAAATGGATTGTCTCTGTCTGTAGATCCAGTGAGTTGGGTTCACTCAGCTGCGCTCTGGTTTTGTATCGCTGGAAGCTGTTTGACACTGGTGTAACTCAATGAATCACTGTCTTCCTGCTGCCAGCTATTTTAAAGTGAACGAATCTGTCAGAAGGATTAAAATATTTTACATTGTAGCTGAAATTGATAAAACCAGGATGTGTTGGATGGTGGTAGCTAGGAAAGTAAATTGTAAGATGCATTTTGTTTACCTTGGTGTTATGAAGTAAAATTACTCTGAAGTAACATCGCTCTTGGCCTGGGTCTTGCTCACAGTCTTCAAGTTCATATAATGAATGTGGCTGTGATGAATTTGTCTCATGGAGATACTGGTCTTCCACTAAGGGTAGGATTTTTCAGGCATGAGCTCTCTTATCTGCCAGTTAAACATATAAGGCAATTGTCTTGTACCTCACTATAGTCAACACAGTGAGCACCTCTTTAGGTCAAAGGATGGCAGGATGAGCGAGATGATTTGCAGAATAGCTCAGCCTTACAAAACTCAGCCTGCATCTGTGATCCAAGAGAATAATTTCATACAGTAGATAGCAAAACTTCTCAAAATAAGCATGTACTTAAATGTTTTGCTGACTGGCAAATTTGCCTTTGGTCTGAAGTCATTAGGAGCCTATTTTTACATGAAGCATTTGCAGTCAAAACAGTGTTACTATCTCTGCATCATTTCTATGGAAAAATTAAAAAGATTGCAGGAGTTTGGGAAAGAAATCTTGCCTTTTGGCCTGGAATGGCTGCCAATTCTGTTACATCATGCCATTCCAGGTATCAGGAGATCAAGTTTGCTTTTGCAGGACTAATCTTTACCGTGTGCTGTTAATGGGAAGTTTGTGAGTCTTCTGAAAGCGGTGATGGCACTGGTAAATGCCATGTACTCCCTCTGAGACCAAGGTGGGTGTCTCTTTGTTAACATTCCCCTGCACCCCCAGGGCGTGTGTGTATGTGCTGCGGCTCTCCTCCATCTACACTCCCTGCCCTGAGGAACCCCGGGGGTTTAGAAGGGTCCTTGATCTGGTGGGGTCCTTCCCTGCACCACAACAGCTCTGAGCACCAGGGCTTCTACCTTCCCCAGCCAGTGGCACTCATTGATCAGACAAGGCTTTCATTCCCAAGAGGTCTGCTAAAATCCGCTCAGAGCACTTCGTCTACTTCATTCTTTCATTTGGAATTTTCACTTTATGGCTTTGTATGGGTATGGTTGATGTTGCATCAGAAAGTAGGAAAAGTATTTGCTGTGAAGCTTAACAGCACTTAATTGTTGTTGTAATCAACAGTTACCCACCGGAGTAGTGAATGTGGCACCAAGGAGGCAAGTGGTCAACATCCATCCCTTTTTCTTCCTCAAATTTTAGTATCTGTAACAAGAGGGGGAAAAAATACCTCTTTGCATATCATTATCAGAAGAAAACAATGGTCATATATTAGCATCTGAATTAAAATCTGTAGATATTGAGAACAGATTTTCTGCAGTCAATTTGGAAACTCTGTTCATTTATTATTATTTAGTGAGAACAGCAAACTGGTGATAAAATTTGACTTTGGAATTTATCTTAAGACAGAATGCAAAAGCTTGAACTTTTTTTGATTTTGGTCTTCATTGTTTTTGCAATCTCTGAGGGGAGTTCCCTTTAATTTTGAAGCCCTGTTCATGAGTACCAAGAGCAAAAGGACTAAATGTCATTTAAAAGTAATGTAGCAATACTTGCCAACAGCACAGCTTTAGTAGATTCTGAGACAGGAATGTGGGAGCAGTCATAGCCTTAAAAAAAAAACAATAATAAGCTTTAGCAAATGGAGAATCTGCAAAAATATTTGAGAGTTGTGCATGATCTCTTCTTGCTGTGTTGAGGTTTTGCTCTGAAGATTTTTGGGGGGTTGGGTTTAGGATTTTTTTCTTTAGAAGCCTCACAGAAGACTTAAAAAAAATTGATAAAAATATTTACTTAAGAGATGCCTTGAAGTCCACTCCCTTGCTAGAGTTAAATTTTTTTTTTTTGTCCTTTTCCTGGCTGTTTTATCTATCTTAATGGAATTTAGTTCGCAGATCATAGCATTTTGTGCCAAATTCTCATCACGTTTATTATTATAATGGTGTGGTGCATTTGTCTTGCTAAAAGTATTAGCTGACGTGACCTCTGCTCAGAAGTGTGCATCAAAGTTAAGGAGGTCACGCCTTCAATGTGCTGCTATGAGCAGAGCTAAGAATCTGGGTGGAGTTGATATTTCCACAGCAGGAATTTGTCCCATTCTCATAGTTTTAAGAAATAATAGGTTTCCAGTAAAAAGATTTCACAGCTTCAAGAGTCAGTATTGGAGGTGGAAGAGGGTTAGTATCTATTAGCACGTAGGTTTAAGCCATCACAGAACTGTCACCCATGCCTTACCCCGAGAGTGAGCACCCAGATCTCCCTACAGGGAGCGTCCTTGCTCTCCCCAGTGAAGAGGAGAAGAGTGGATGGGTGAATTCGTGCATTTGGATGACATTCTGAAGGGCTTTCTATTTCCCAGCACTTAATGACTTCATGCCTTTACAAATAAGACTTTGAGGTCATCCATCATTCACATTGTCACAGCTGGGAGTTGAAGAGAAATAAAGTATTTTGCTTTTCTTGCAATAAGCCAATTTAGGTCATGTTCTGTGCAAGTAGTGCTATATCAGGTCATGAAAATAAGCTTAACTCTGTGTTTTAATAATATTCAGAAATAATTTCAGGAAACAAAATTTCAATTTTGATGTATAAAGCTCCTGGCTTCTCAGGTATTTAGGTATGTATTTTGCAGGCCAGACATAGTATTTCTGCTATCCTGGTGTGAAGTTTCAGGACAAAAATATGCAGGGTTTTCATGGTGATGAAAGTTAATACATTAAATTCTTAAGCAGTTTTAAAAATTTTAGTGTCTTTCTCAAGTTTTCAGTATTATTGTATTATTATTATTATTAAGGTCTCAGTAAGGAGGATCATTGCAGAAATGCTGAGTAAGGCACAGTAGATTACAGATTTTTTTTTCACACAATGAAAAAATAAAATGCAATAGTAGTGTAAAACAACCCAAATATTTTCTATGGCATAAAATTTCCATATCCTGTGAGAAGTCTTTAATTAGAAGCTCATGATAATGTTTTGTATTAAGTAAGAGGAGTTGAACAGTGGTTTGATTGGATAGTCATTAGCTGAGCTAAAATGCTTGGCATTAACTGAACAGAAAATGACAAGTCCCTTTTTTTCTGGCACAATCAACCTCTATCAAAAATCCTTATGCAGCCTGAATTTCCTGCTCTGCACAACTTACACAGAGCCTGTTAGTGTTTTATTGTGGAGATGGGAACATTCCTTCTGCTTTTGCTTTTCAAGGAGTAATGGGATCCCCTTCTGCCAAAAAGTGAGGGGAATAGCTCCTTTCCTTTGGAAAGATAATTTTCTCTGTACTAAAGGAAAAAGATAAAATAGACTGCAACAGCTCCTTCTTAGCCTTCTCAAGGTAGGAAAATAAATCTGGTAGATTATAGGCCTCCTTTTTTTTCACTTGCCTTTCCAAAGTTGAGGAAAATGTCAAACTGTTTTCTTGTCCCAGAAGAACCAGGAGGGAGGGGCTTGGAAACTATGGAATCTCCTGTTGGTAACTGGGATATTGCAGCCATCAGGGAACCCATTGTGTCAGAACAAGTCCTTCCTGGGGTTTTTGTTTTGTTCTGGAATCAAGAGAATTGTGCAGGAGCGAAAATAGAAAAATACACTGAGCTGACAAATCTGGTTTAAAATGCATGATGAAGACAGCACTGTTACCATGCTCTTGCAGAGCTAAGGACTGCCAACAGTAAGTCAAATACAGCAGAGTGGCCAAAGGAGAAATATCCTTTGTATTTTCAGAGATTTACTGATTTGGCTGTCATAGAAAAGAACAAGTCATCTTGTGCGTAAGTGCTTGGAAACATGATTCCACTGACTGGTGTGTGCTGGCGAGTAGGTAAAAGAAGTACTTGCTACTGGCTGTAAATGGTACTGGTAGCTTCGGCTTCATTAGCTGGAGTGTACAACTTCTATGTAATTTCGGAGAAGCAATCCCGGTGTCTGCTTTGTAAGAAAACAGCACTGTATGATGGCAGTTGAATAAATCACCCTGACTTACGATACTTTTGAGTCTTCTGGCATTTGATCTTAGTCTTGCTGAAGGTTGGGTGAAGCTTGGCACCAGTTTAACAATAGTACGGCCCTATCAGTAGGACTGTGAGTACCTTGAAAAAATTGTCCTAATGTGGGTAAAAAGTTAATTATTGTATAGCATTGATATTAATGAGAAATGTAGGTTATTTTTTATTGTGAGTTAAAACTCGCAAGTTCACTCTTACAGGAGTATTTCGCAAAGCTTGGGCAGCAAAAATAAAATGTAGTATTACCTTTTTTGTGCAGGTTTGAAGGACTGACCTGCTCAGTCACAGGCCAGAACATCTTTCTCTTTTACATGTGCATGCTCAAGGTGAGGCAATAGGCAGCACGGTGCTAGTACAACCATGAAAGCAGAATTAAGCCAAGAAGATGCTTCTCTCTATGCTATCTCGCTTTACTCCTGAGAGTGCTGCTTCATGTCTTCTCACTTGCTTGCAGAACATGAGCAACTTTCTTAGAGATATTTCAATGCCATGCCTGCCTTTCTGCCTCCTGCTCTGCTCTCTTGGGTCATGGCTACACAGAGATGGAACCATGTCAGAGAACTTCCTCTGGTGCTGGGGCTTGATCATCTACGACGTCGGTGAATAGAGCAAGCATAGGCCAGGAGTTATTTTTGACAGACCCTTTGGGCGTGGCCACTCTGCAGGGGGAGGCAGTTTTATAGTGTGGATTAAGGCTGTTCTCTGCCAGCTGAGTCACTGCATGAGCCCAAACACGTGTAGTTTGTGAATGTACATTTCACTCTTTGGTTATGGGTTTGTGGTTTTCCCCAGCACAACAACACAGCACTTCAGCCCTGAGCAAGAGAACCTTTTGGTCGACTGTCCCTATCAGCAGTGATACGCTGTGGTTTTGGGAATATCACAGGGCTGCTGAAGCTTAGCAGATGGTAGAGCTAAGGCAGCCAACCACACACATGCTCTTTGACTGGCAAATGCATTCATTCTGATCCTGTTCAGGAGCTAGCAGATAGTGTCTTTCCACAGCTGCAAGTTAACCGGGCTGACACAGGTAATAATTGCACTATGCTGTGTTCCCCTGAGTGTGCTGTGTGACTGAAAGTGTGATGCGCTTTCTGATGAATATTTATAAAATATAAGCTTCCGTCATTGATATACATGAAGCTGTGCTTGCTCTTTAGTCAGTGTTGGTGCAGCAGTGACAACCCCATGACAAAAGCCAACTTCTCTGGGCCTCTACAACCCCTTTTGGGGACAGTGGGATCTGTCTCTACCAGCATTTAGAAACCTCCAAAATCTTCAGAGCGTGATGCCATACAAACAGAATAGGCCCGAGTATTCACTATCACAGTAGAATAAACAAGATGAGGTTAGCTCTTAACCCACTGGAAAACACTCCACCTTATGGAGGACCTTGTAACCTGTATCCTGCATGGCTCTCTTTGTGCTCAGGCCCTGTTGGTACCTTTGCATGGAAACTTGTTAAATATACAGCAAATTAAATCAGGTAACAACTCATTACAGCATGCTACAAGTTTCAGTAGGTGGGGTTTTTGTTGCTGTTTCAGATGTGTTTACCAGTGCATTAGCGAGGCTCAGTGAGAATTTTTTAGGCTGCCCAAGCACACCGACAGGCATACAGTTACTCAGCCTCAGTGGGAAGTTGGGAACATAGGAGAAAGCTATAAGGTCTTCCTCCTTGGATAGCCTTTTTTATCTGCTTCTTGGCCTGGAACAACTGAGTGTTCTCATTCTGTTATTACTGTTTTGTCAATGAATTGTTCTAAATGTAAGGTATGTTTCTGTTCAACCAGTGATGCATGCATGCCCATATCTATAATGCAGACACACACATATCTGCTTCTACATTTTATGTTGAATCCTTACAGCGTCTTCAGGGTTCCAGCTGTATCTGTGTTTTGTACTGGTTTCTCTGGGGTTGTTTCACTGCTGAGGCAGAGTCCAAGATTTAGAAAACAGGTCTAGGTCCAGCACAGCATAAAACACACATGATGGCTTAGATGAATGTTTCTTGGCTTGTGGAGTTGTAAAATCCATGGTGGCTGTCAGCAGAGCCAATAAATTCTCCATCCTTGGCATTAGATAGCAACGCAGTACTATTGGCAAGGTAAATGTCTGTCTGCAGTTTGGAGTTTATCATCTATCCAGAAGGTATGTCTTTATACAGAAGTTGCCTTTTATATAAAGAAAAGTCTCTGAGGAAGTGTGTAATGTGACCAAGAGTGAAGCAGCAGATTGTGACTGTGTTTACATGAGGACAAATGTGAAATGATTTAGTAACCTTATTAATTCAAACTGGAATAAGCAAATCTGGTGGTAAGGTCAGTGGGGAATGAACACTCAGTATAATTTTTTGCATTCAAAATGTGGATCCTAAATTATGAAACAAGATACTCAAGTAAAAACATGAGGTAACATCCTGATTAATAATGTTTTCTTCAACAGCAGTGTACTACAAAGTGACCTTTCAAGAATACTGTTAAAAAAAAAAAAAAAGTCCTGTATTTATTTCAAGCATTTGCTGATTTCATGCCAGCATAAGATGAATCTGAACAGCTGTAGATACACAGATCAGTAGACTATCAAATCCTTTTTTGTGCATGTTTTAATAAAGGCAAATACATTTTTAATATACTTTTTAAAAAAATGTAGGCATTGCAAAGGCAATCCCTAGTGTTGTCTAGAACAAGTCTGTATGGCCAGCCCAGGGCTTCATTATCCGTCAAAATAGTTGTCTGCTGAGAGGGAATGCTATCTGATGACAGAGGTGTTAGGGAGCAGGACAGAGTCATCCCTTAGGGCACAGCCTGGCCAGTGGGATGCAACTTGGACTGCCATTCTCTAGAGTTGCCTCAAATGATTCATCACAGGTGGGTGAAAAGGGAATACAGTTTACAAGGGGTAATTATCTTTAAAATCATACTGCATGTGCTGTAATAGAGGAGAGGTGTTAAGCAGAAGATAAATGACAGTCCTTTTCCCTCCTCATCCCTCTGATTTATTGCTGTATTCTTTTGTGATGTTAAGAGGTGCGTAGTTTATTGTTTGCCTTTGTATTGTACAGCAGTTGTTTTCCTTTTGTGGTAGTCCTGCAGGGCTGAAGGGCAGGAGGGGGAGTAGTTACCACAGGGCAGTAGGACTAGAGAAAAACATTGAAGAAAAATGGGCTAATGTGGTTAGAAACCTAAAGTGGTGCCAGCTGAGGTTTCCTGTGTGCCTTGAGGACTTTCCCCTCAGCACATGGCTGAGTCCCAGTGGTGGAGCACTTTTAGGGGGTAGGACGCTGACACTGAACTTTCAGGGGAGAGGAGAGCTGTGGCTGCTGCCCCACCTCTGTCAGCTCTCCCCCTGGACAGGAGCCTGTAGTCTCATGCAGGGACAGCAACCAGGCAGTGGGATGGCTGCCTGGCTCATTGCTGAGCTCAGGAACACTTACCACATATCGGTTCCCATTGTAAAAGGCAAGGAAAACTCAAATCAATTGTGTGAGGTGCTATGATTGAAGTGATTACCTCTTCTGGAATGTATCCCTGCTCTCTTCTCCAGTGAGATAAATGAGCAGTGCCTCTTCCCTCTTCCTTCTGCCATCTCCTGCCCTCTTTCTCTCATAATTTTCTGAGAGATTTTGTCTGGGTAATCTAAGGTTTAAAAAAACCTGTTCATCTTGCACATCTGAAATGATTCTTACCCTAACACTCTCACCCACGGTACAGTGAAAAAACAAGTAGGCACATTTTGTAAAGCCATCTTCATCAGGATGATGGATGATTCTTAGAATACTATAATTACTAGAGGAATTGAAAATAAATGAGAACCTGAGATGTGCCGTCATGCTTTAATAGTTAGAATCTTAGTCTTTTACCTTAGACCTTAAGGTTTAGATGAAGGAGTTCACTCTTTTTTGTGCACCTATTTGTATAAAAAACCTAACCCAAATAGAAACTTGTTGATTCTGTTCAGGTGCAATGGTAGGAAACTATTTTAAAAAACATCCTGAGACTTTTTAGGCTGGTAGAAAATTTTTAATGATTTGGAATACTGTATAATAAACTCACAGCCAGACATTTCAAATATCAGAAATTAATATTTTATTGTGCTTTCAAAGGCTATATATTGTTTCATTGTGTGCTTTTCTGCACATCCACAAAATGCTATGGGAAGGAAAGAGTGAAATTAATTTCCAGAGAGAAAGGCTTTAGAATACTGGGAATTTTTCCACTGAACATCTCTGTGGAAATCTGGAAAAAAATGTTGTTTCAGTTCTCTACAAGAAAACAATGTTCTAACTGCAGTGTTCTTTCCCATCATCAGTAAATTTGAGAAAATTCTTTTGTAATTATTAACTAGCAGAAAAATTGAGCTTTTTTGGGAAAGAAATTTAGGAGATTATTTGCTTTCATACAGTCTTCTTGGAAGTGTGAACTATGGGTGGTATTTGTACTATTGTTTTCTGATGTGATTTCAGATAGAGGGCAGCTTTAGCCCTTTGGAAAAGATGAGGGAGGAGGACAGTATTAAAACTGTGTCATTGCAACATGTGTATTCTCTGCTCTTTGCGCTTCACTCTGCTACTCTCTGCAGCCCCTTGTAGCCTGAATGCCGCCTGTATAGGACAGACTAGCAATAGCCAAGTCTCTCATAGACTTGAAAGAGCTTTGATTCTTTTCCTCTTGAAGGCTATGGGTGGTTTTTTGAGTGAAGACAGTAAAAGGCAAGGAGCTTAAAGCAGCATTGATTTATATTGGTTTTTAGTACTTGCTGTTAGTTACATAGCCACAATGCCAATGCATCAGAACTCGTGATGAGTGTATTATTGCTTCATCTGGTATTTTATTCTCTGTGCTGCTGTTCATTTTTACGGAAGTTCACATCCTTAGTAACAGAACTCAATGGGGCAATTTTCAGGGTGGATTTTTGTGCTGCTGAAAGCCATTCTTTTAGAGGTTAGCACCAAATTAATTGAAAGCCAGTAGTAGTTATAATTGAAAACTGCAACTGACTGTTGTTTGTTTCATAATAGCACAGCATATGCCCAGCTCCTAGGGGAAAAGAGTCTTGCAGCAGCTGAAGAATGCAGCCTGTGATCTCCTCCTTCCCAGGGACGCTCCACCCAGCCCCATCACTATAAATGGCAATTGGACTTCAGGGAATTACAGCAGACAACGAGCTAAGCAATGGCAGGTTCATCTGCAGCTGACATTTTCACTGTTGGGCAGGAAAGTCATGAACCATAGCCTTGAGCTGTATAGCGTGAGGTCTGCAGCTCTGTGTGAAGTGTGGTTTGGGCTCTGTTAGCATGGGTCAGTGGGCTGAGAGTGGTGGCAGCCTGATCTGCCCAAGCCACTTCTTTCAGAGGACTGTGGGAGGGGCTGGGGCTGAACAAATGCTCAGCCTTAGCAAACTTGTTGGCAAGTTTGCCACAGAACTGCACGTTTTATCAAGCAGCTGTGGAGTTGGCCCCTGAGAAGCGACTTCACGTATCTGCAGCCTTACTAGCACAGGTCAGAGCTCCGAGGAGACTTAGTGGTGCTCAGCAGCCAGGGAAAATGCTATTTAATGAAGGAGTTAGGTTCATTCACTACATGTTTGCTATTGAGCCACAGTGTGGCTGCACCTCTATGGCAGGCCACCTTGCACTCCTTCCCTGCATGGGAGGAAATGGGGGAAAAAGCATTTCTGGAGTTTTGCCCTTATCTCTGTGAGCCAAATGAAATTAATTGCTTCCCCGAGAGTTCCTGTTTCTCACTGCTGGTTGGAAGGGGTGCTGACAATGTCTAGTTAGAGACAGTGGTATTTTGAATGCAATCCCACTGCAGGTCTGGTCTGCTCCACAGCTGATGTGTCAGCATTTGAAACATCCATAATTAGCCTGCACTTTTGTTGTTATTGGCTTTCATTTCTCTGTCAAATGGAAGGAGTGAAATTTCACAAAGTCTAAGAGATTCCTGAAGGATAATCCAGTTCACTATGTAATTAATTATTTGGGGTAATAATAATGATAAGAGTAATAACACCGGCAACATACACTTCAATTAATTCTGTGCTGTGTGAAAAGTCAGAGGGGAAAAGCATGTTTAATGTTTGTTCAGTGGAGGATTTGAATAGAGAAGTGTAAGGGAAGTAGCCTTCTGTGGAATAATAAACACAAAGTTATACATTGAACAAATGCTTCATTTTTACTATTCCCTCAGTTTCCAGCTGGAAGCATTATTGACTAGCTGTATCCATCTTTACCAGAACTTCTCTCGTATACAGTGTTCTCAGGCTGTCACTTTGCAAAAGCACAAAGAGCACACCTGCAGGCTTCTCTCTGCAACAATTGGAGTTTTATGTATTCCTTCTGTAAATACACACAATGAGATGTGCCTAGATTTTCACATACCTCCTGGAGATAAAGCTTTAAAGCAAATACCAGATACCACAAAGATATTTTAACTTGTAAAAAATGCCACAAAATGTGGAAATGTTGCAAATGCCTTTAAAATCAAGATCTTTTAGAAATGTACCCGATTTTCAGCTTGGCCCCTGGAACGTCATTCTTGTAGCTGAGGGTATTTATTCTGTTCCATTTTTTGAATGGGATGCAGCTGTTGAATTCTTCAGACCTGAGTAAAGACTCTTTAAGAGTTTTATTTATATCCATTTTTTTCTGCCGTCCTCTGTTTCTGAACAAATAGCAACAACTTCAGCTATTGAAAGTTGTCACACTGCTGCTAAGGCAGGGTGACTTCTCTGAAGAGCTGGACACTTACGTGAGTACATATGTGTAATTATATTAAAGTGAATGTAACTTCTGAAGGAGGTTGGCATGAGGTAGGCCCTTCCCCCTAGTGCAGAAGTTCCTCTAGGAGATCCCTGAGGATCTGGAGAACAAAGAACATGTCTAAGACAATCAACTAAAACTCATCCACAGCCTGTTAGAAGCGTATTGCAATGATACCTAAGTGTATAATCCCTCTTATTTCAAAATACAGGCTTTTTAATTGTGTTTCCCTTGAGTATTCTCTGTGATCATTAGTGAGTTTTATCAAATGATCTTATTTAGCTCATTAAAGGGCATAATGCAAATATGAACTCTTTAGACCCTGTAAACCTTGAAATTAATCTGCTCTCTAGACCTGTATGTTACTGGAAATCTTTGTTAGTAAGCTGAAGTGCTGTGATATTTTGATGTGAGTAGAGTTTGATAAAAGTTCAAAAGCAATATGCAGTGCTGTTATGTGTCTGTGGGATGGGTAGTTCTTTGTAGAGCAACAGTGTGAGATCCAGCAGGAAGTTCAACCTGACAGTCAGTTGTTGGTTTTACAAGGATACTGCAGTGAAAGCTCTTTGACTTCCTGTGTCTGCGTGCCTTCTTTCTGCAAGAGCTTCGTACTGGCTCTTAAAGTCCACACTCTTGGTTCCTCCGCTTTTCACGAAACACTTTGCTCAATCAATAAAAAAGGTAAAATTCAAAGAAGCTTATGTGGATCTTTGAGCTGACTAATGTATATTTTGATTGCAGTAGTAATAATAATAATGTCAATAAGAGGAGTTGTTGTGACTACTTAACATAGACATTAAAATAATTGGATTGGGGATGCTTGCTAGATTGCCATTAAAAATTTTAAATAGGGGCAGAGAGCATTGACAGTCTACAGCCAAGGCATACTGGGAATAAGGGAGGGGAAGACAAGAAATAGAATAGGGGGTAAGGAGAGGACACTGGAAAGCTTTCATGCTCTTCATTTATCTAAAAATAGGTTTTCAGTCGGCCTTCGAGTTTGTTTATGTTTGTCTTTCCTTTGGAGACTGTGGATGGAGACGTGTCTTTTCAAATGCTTTGGGAGTAGGGCCTGTGCTCTTTGAGCTTGGTTTCTGAAACAGGACTTCGAGCTGTGGTAGCACACTTGGGGACCTGCTGTGAGCTTCTCCCTGGCCATGCAGCTCCCTCTGAGGCCTGCACAAGATTCTTCCTGCACCTGCACCTTCTTTTTTAAAATCTAGTGCAGCATTTTCCAAAATATCACTTAAGTCCATAGTTCTCTCTATGCTCTGCTTTCTGCAGGTCAGATATCTAAACACTTCCAAAGGTGGGAGTTTGTCCTTGTGGTTCAAGGACCAGTGAAGTGTGGGCTGTACCTAATGCTGCTTGTCACACCTGGATTTTGGAGCTGCATGAAAAATAAGATCTGCTCTGTGGTTTAATTAAAAACAAAGCTCTAAAGTGGCATTTTCAGGATATTGCAATGACTCGGAATATGTTTGACTGCTTTTAAAAGTCTTTGAGAAGATACAGAGCATACTCTTCTTGGAGATACAGCAACAGCACCAGCATGTCAGAGCAAACCCAGCTTTGGTTCCTCCAGGATAGTCTTTCTATTCTCCATCAGCTTTTCAGTCTCTGCAGCTCCTTATGATGTTTTCCTTTTCTGGAAAGAGAAATGATGCTGCGTGTTCTCTCTTCATTTGTCTCAATGTATAGGCTTTTATTAGAGTCTAATATAGCTTGTCACAGTACTTACGTCATCTCTTTTGGAGTCATCAGTTTCTGGTGATGGATAACACTTAGAATCAAGAGATAAAAAACTCCAAGTTAAATATATTTAATTGGTTTTTATTTGCTTTCAGCTTCTTAGAGATTGTGAGGCACAGACAGAGAGTGTCTGGAGCAGATGGGTGTTTTGTGGTTACTGGACCAGACAGCAGAGATATAATTAAAGTGCCTTTTTTGCATATGCAACTTGCAACCACTTCTCTATTTTCACAGGTCTTAGGATCACATGAAGTGTAAATTTAATAGAGGTTGTTGTACTTCTCTTATTTATTTCTATTTTTGAGTGAGCAGTTTCAGCTGAACCTAGTGCATATAACCTTGCATGACTGTGGATGCTCCGTCTGTCTCTCAGGCTCCGTGGTAGAGTTCAAAAAAGAATACAGGAAAGCCTGAACTTGTCAGTGTTTTTCAGTTACTTTTAATGGAAAGTGAAGTTCCAATGTGATTTTATTCAGAATAGCTCTGCCGTGTCTCTTAGAAGCTCTTCTGCAGGGGGTTTTATATGCCAGATTTTTTCTAATGAGCCTGGAGGGCTTTTGGTGGTGCCATGCCATCCCTGGAGGTGGAGGAAGGAATCAGCCACAGGAACCCCTGCTTGCAAGGGGAAAAATACATAGTTATGCATACAAAGTTCTTGAATGGCAGCCCCCATGAGGCCCACCAGCACATTTTGGACCAAAACCAACCTTCTTAGCTGCAAACGTTTTTTAGATTTTCACCAAGCCATCGTTATTGCCCACAGAAAACATATCTTTCATGAGTGTTCTTTTAAGACAGAATCCTATATGTTTTTCCATTGAAAGAAACTAAGATTTTAAGTGTCTATGTTTCTGAACAATTCTGTTTCTGAAGCTATTTTTGACAGTCCCATGAGGCATTTTTGTCTAGAATTGGTCATTGGTGTAACAAGAGATCAGCCAGAGGAATTCTCAACGTCTGGTAATTTGGTTCTCTTAATCCTGCACCTCTCCGGAGCGTGAGTGAGTCATTGGAATTTTGCACAATTAAGAAACAATCTAGAAGTCCCATGCTACTTTGTCTCCTTTTGTAATGACAAAGTTACATTCTCAGAGGCTTGTAACTTTTCTACAAGAGTTTAGGCCAAGCTCAATTCAAAATTTTAAGATGAGTATTTTTGAGTGCTGTGGGAAGAATTTAATCCAAAGCAGAAAGCAAATATTCATTTTCTTCCTTTTAATTGCTGATAGGGTATGTTTTATATAACCTCTCCACAACATTTTATTATGTTATTGAATTCTGATAGCATATTTTAAAATATAAAGCTGTGCATTGCTGAAAAAAAGTAGTTTGAAATGAGAAAAACAACTCCCTAGACGTGCTGGTAGCTAATAGAAATTATATACAAATAAGTTCAACTAGACAGTGTACCCCAAAGAACTCTGAGGGATTTTTTTGCAGAGAACACTTTTAGTGTATAGTGAATAACCTGAAGAATCCAGGTTCAAAGCAGAATTCAATTTCTAAGAAGGAAACTCTGTCAGTTTGTATTTCCAATAAATGTGAATTTCTGCCTATAGTTCCAGTATTGTTTCACTTTTTTTTTTTTTTTTTTTTTTTTTAATCTAAGAGAAAGGAAAAAACCCATCTCTGGAGCTCAGAAGTAAAAGCAGGACAGGCTATCTCAGTACTTCACAGACAGTAAGTTTTATCTTTGTGCAGGCCCCCAAGAAAGGCTGGTGGTTTTTAGATACTTTGCAGGGCAGCTGCTGTGCAGGGCTGGAAATGGCAGTTCCTTCATCGCATGATTTGAGTGAGCCAGGCTCGAGAAGGAACACAACCTCATTTCCCATTGTATAAATAGCAGAGTTTTGCTCGTTAAGGAAACCCAGAGACTATTGGCACGAGGGATATGTGGGCTAAAGAGACTTAATTTTGAAGAAAGATTGCAAGGACTACAAATGTACAGCATATTTACAAGAGGACTAGCAGGACACTGCCCTTTGGCTGCAGCATCTCGACAGTCAGTGACGTGACTTTGCTGAGGTTATTCAGCTCTCTCTGCACATAAGACAGCTTTTATGCCTTGGAAATCATGTGTGGTTTGATGCCTAATGTGCAGCACACCAGCTGGTCTTGGCACCTCTCAGCCCTGGGCAGTGGTGTGGAAAGAGACTGGAAATGGAGGTGAGGAGCTGCATAATTGGAGGATTTGATGTCGGATCTAAGAGGCACTGAAAATGCTGAGGCCTCTGCATTGATTTCCCTGGGCTTCAAAGGCTTAAAAATTAGGGACATCGGATGTCCAAGTTTGGTGCTACCAGGAACCAGGCCAAGATGTCAACTCAGGAGGAACTGTGAGTTTCTGAACTGGGGCTCTCATATCTCTTAAGCCTGCTGATTTAGAGGTGGACAAAGCATCTGGGTAGATATTTGGAGGGGAAAAAAAAATCCAAAGAGTTACACTACATAATCCCCCTTGCCACTGTGGTGAGCTCTAGATTGTGGTTCTGTGTGTGATCTGATGAAGCTCTAGGTCGTGCCAGCCAACAAACAAACTTGTCACGCTGAAGAATGACTTGGTGGAAAGCCACACAGGGCAGAGCTGCCATCAGAATAGTTGGTGATTCACTATTTGTTTCTCTCAAATTTCCTATGCTCTCTGCCCACGCACAGTAGATGACAGCATTCTGTTTGGGGACTGTGAACATGACAGACATTATTTATGAAGCAGCACCTTTATCAAGGATTTTTTTTCCCTAGCATGCTGTGTAAAATGCTCAGTCTCTGTGTTGCTGTTGTCAAAATTGTTATAAATATAGCTGGCTTGCCTGAGTAAGTTTTCAAAGGTGTTTTAAAAAGCTCGGCGCGAGAAGGTCAAGCAGAAGCTGCTGAGAGCTCTTTGCGGTGTTCTGAGGTGCCACGACAGCTGTGTCCAGCACTCTTGGCTACTCCTGATAGAGGGAGAGTTGGGGCAGTTGCAGTTGGTTCTGAGCTTGCACATCCCCAGGTTGAAGGACTTTTGGGAGGAGATCTGCCCCTTCCTCACAGCTCTTTGCACTATCTCAGCACATCTCGGGAGTAAGAAGCAGGGAACCCAGTCACAACTTGTCTGTGTGACTGAGCTTTTCCTTGGGCCAGGCTTCAAAGCGGAGAAAGGAAAAGATAATTTTTCCTCTGCAAGATTCATGACATCTGGCTGCCAAAGGTGTCCTGGGAGTCACAGCTGCTCCAGCTGGGCTCACTCTCAGCTGCTTATTACACAGCGGCAGGTCAACGACGTTATTCTTAATTTATTTTATGATACAGCATATCTGGATATGCGTCCTTAATTCAAGCCTGGTTTGGTCAAATATTAAGAACACTGAAGACAAAAGTGAGCTCAGTTAATGGGTAAGGAAACCGAATAATCTTGTGTGTCATAGGATGGAGGTAAGTGTGATGGAGAACATTGTCTGAATGTGGTGATATCAGGTTTAATGTTTTGGGGCTTTAGATGGGTTTAAAGAGAAGTGAACATCTTTAATTCAGTAGGGAAAAAAGCTGGCACTACCAAGCACTTACCAGGCTCTGGAAATCCATCAACAAACTGAGAGCCCTCAAATACTGTTTGCTTTCAGACCAGTTTCATGACCGTGCCCGTTTTCATAAAGACGGACACTAATGAAACTATGGAATGAGAAGTGACATTAACATTTGAAAACCAAACTCTGTAATTAGGCTGATTTGTATTTGAGTGGCTTCATCAGGTGGTTTGCTTTGGAGTCTGTGGTGACATGTTTATCGTTTTTTATATGCTCTGTGCATGAAGGGCACATAACCCAGGCAGTTGTGAGCAAAATATGGTGAGGATAAAGGAGTTTTGAAAGGTGATGGCATGACAGCTGCCGCTGCTTAGGTTCATTTTGGCAAATAACAGCTCTGTAAGCATCAGGTTTTATGGCCACGGCTGTGTTACTGTTGCATTTTTAAATTCGAGTCAACTGCTTACAAGAAAGTAGAGACCCAGAGCTGTTCATTATCTGGCTCGGTCTGTGAGCAGCTTGTAACTCTAGCAATTGTTTCTGTTTTTCATAACAGTGAAAAACTTTATAGCTATTTTTCCCCTTTTCTGTCCAAAGTAAATGTGCTGTTTAAAAACAAAGAAAGAAGTGACAGAATGTCTGTGGGACGTAGTTTGAACTTGAGGTCCTTCAGGTTGGAGGGGCAGTTTAGAAAATACACCTTTTTCCTGAAAACTGATATTGCAGCACAGTGTTTTATTTGTGTGGATCCATTTTACATTTCTTACTTTAGAAGTCACATTTTTAAGCTTCCATGTTAATAGACAACCGTCAGCTTCAAGGGATTCTTTAATGATCTTTCCAGGTACGTACAAAGATCTATCAGTCTGACTTATAGCTATATATCCATTCAGAGCTGTTTGTATAGTTTCAGTATAGTTGGAGTGGTTCCTTAAAAAATGTTTAAACTCTGTTTGGTATTGAACTTAATGGCAAGTCAGCAGAGTCATGTGTACAAACAATAAATTTTTTATAAGAAATGCCATAATAGTGCTTTGCATTAAGCTAATATAATGTCCTGTGCTGTGCTTTGCAAAAAGAGATCGCATTGTGCTTCATTGCATAAATGGAAGAGGAAAAGTATTTGCATGGATGAGAAGTATTCATAATATTAAGGAGTGCAAAGCCATCTCCTTGTACTCACAATGTTTCTCCTTGTTATTAGACTTCATGTGTTTTCTGAACTTTTCCATAAAGAATTGTCTTTGCGGGGTCTTCAGGAAAGAGACAGAATCAGCAAAACAGCTGCTGGTTTGGGTGGAATTTGATATCCCGGGTCTTATGAAAACCCCAACAAACAAAGCAAGAAAGGCAGTCCCAATAAACTGGAGTAGATTGGCAGAGCACTGTAACTCACTCAGCGGTACAGATTTGTCTTGGGCTGCGTGACATCAGTGTGTAGCACAGAGTAGTGTTTGCACACATGAACGTAGTGTGAGAGTGATAAAACTGAAATGTGGATTGATTATGTAGCAAAAGAAGTAAAAACTCCTCTAAAAGCTAATTGCTTTAGGAAGCAATGCATGTTTGAAATACCCTTGTCCTGCCTTCTAGAACTCTTGTGTTGCTTACACTGCAGCACTGCTGTCTGTTGATATAAACTGATGACTCAAAGCAAACTTCCTTAAAGTAGAAAATGGCTCCTTTTTTCAGCCTTTATCTTGGCCAGTTTATGAAAAAGAGAATGTGCATGAGGAAACACACATGGTCGCAGTACAGAGTCAGTGGGTGATCACTGTTAGAGGTGTCCAAGTCAGCTCTGAGAGTAGCCATTCATGTAATGAGTTTGCAGATGGCTCTGGAGGGGGCTGACAATCTCTGCTGAGGTTCAGCATAGTAGTGGGGGAGATGTTGGAGTAGACAATGGCCTCCTGAATAGGTCAGTTTTCTGGGACAGGGTAAACCTGGATCCGTGGGCCAAGCCCAGCAACATGAGGTTCAATAAGACCAAGTGCTGGGTTCTACACTTTGGCCGCAACAACCCCATGCATCTCTCCATCCTGGGGGAAGAGTGGCTGGGAAGTGGCCCAGTGGAGAAGGGCCTGAGGGTGTTGGTTGACAGTGGCTGAACATAGCCAGCAGTGCCCAGGGTGCCAAGAAGACCAACAGTGTCCTGGCCTGTACCAGCAGTGGTGTGGCCATTGGTTAAGGGAAGTGTTTCTTCTGCTGTCCTGGGCACTCGTGAGGTCACACCCCAAGTCCTATGTCCAGTTCTGGACCCCTCACCACAAGAAAGACACTGAGATGCTGCAGTATGTCCAGAGGAGGGCAGTGGAGCTGAGGAAGGGCCTGGAACACACGTCCTGTGAAGAGTGGCTGAGGTAGGTGAGGTTGTTTAGCCTGGCGAAAGAGGAAGGTCAAGGGGGATCTTTCTGCTCTCTGAAACCAGCAATAGGAGAGGACATACCCTCAAGTTGCACCTTGGCATGTTCAGGTTGGATGGACATTCTGAGTAATTTCTTCACTGAATGCGCTGCCCAGGGAGGTGATGGAGTCACTGTCCCTGGAGTTGTTAAGAAATGATGACACGGCACATGGTGCTCAGGGTTTAGTTTACATGGTGGTGTCCAGTCAAAGGTTGGACATGATGATCTCCGAGGTATTTTCCAACCTAAATGATTCTGTGATTGTGTGAAAGCCTGGTTCAAACTCTTGCTTCAGGTCAGGTAGTACAGACTTCTTCCCAAGTCCTTTGTGTTTTAGCTGAGTAGCAGAGAGCTGTCACTTTACTCTCCAAATGTAAATATTTAGAGGTGTCTTACATTTTGTACCTAAGTAAATCACACTCAGCCTCACTCTCCACCCCGAAGAAGAAAATAATGCCCTAGAATTGTTTTCCAGCCACATCTGGTATGTAGGTAGTTGGATAACTGTTTTCCTGTGTGCAACAGACCTCATTTTTTTTCCTGTCAGTCGTACAAGAGTATAGAAATGACTGGTATGAACCACTTGAAACAATAAGAATAGGCTTTGGTATTGAATTAGAGATTCTAATGTTAATCAGATCTTACTTCTTGGAGTTACAGAATTATTTGATTTTAACTTCATTATGAGATTCTGACAGTATGCTTGTCAGAACATGTAATCTGCATGAGTCTTAAAAGCTCAAAATCCAGGAAGCAAACTAAAGTATCAAATACATATTTTTAGCTTTGTGTACAATACTTAAGCAGATAAAATTTTTGCAGGCTTGGAAATTACAATGTGTACTCTTTCACATGCATTCTCTCTTTTAAACAGTAGGTAATTTCCTTCCTTCTAAAACATTGTGATTTTTTTCTTTTATATGGAACATAATACAAATAGATGTCACTCCTAACTGTTCAAAGCACTGGCTGTGGTCACACTGATACCTCTAATTGGATGCAGAAATGGTTTACTTTTGTGCTGTGCAAGCAGAGATCCTCATTATTTCACCAGGATATTTTGTACTACTTCAGGACCATATATCCAGATAGGACATATAATTATAGATATATATATATTTATTCAGATTGGTTAAATACAATTCACATATAGTTTCAGCCTTACTATTTTGTTTGCTTAACATTAATCTCTTAGGGTAAGGGAAAAGAGCACTATTTCAATAATCAAAGCCTCACTGGAAGCTTTACATTTAGTAAGGACATAGCTTGACTAGATGTCACTCAGGGAATGAATGGATTACTGTAACCTGCAGTATTGAACAAGAGTTGTCCTCAGGATAGAGTCCCCCTTTTCCATAACCTGTGGCACAGGAAAACTCAAAGAGAACGTGCCAGTCTTCAGTGTATCGTGAGCTGTGGTTCTTCATTCACTTTCACAGGCAGCTGAACACCGAGGGCTGTTGGGAGCGCATTTGTCTTGGTCATGGGAACTGGAGTGGGGTCTATTTAAGGCAGCTTTGCCACTAAAAATAATACTTGTGCAGCTATTGTATTGGATTTTGGTTCAGCTGTCATTAGCTTGCAGAGTTTATGTTGTTCCCAATGAAGCAGGAGCAAGTTTTAACACTTGGAAGAACACAGCACCAGCCTCTTGAAAGGTACAGTAAATGAACCAATAGAAGGGGAAATAATTCTCCTTTTAATGAAGCCAGGCTATCCCAGATCTTTTATGTTGAAATTGATGAAACTTCTGTAGCTCATTACTGTGCTCTCAGATGGTTTAATTACTACAGTTTTTCAGCTTGTTTCTTCATGTAGTCATAGTTGTGACAGCACTGCTTGTACCTTTAACCTGCAGCAAAATTCAGAGTATTGCAATATGGCTTAATTCTCTCTTACACATGAAAACACTCAAAAAATCTGTTTCTGTGAACCCCAACAAAATTTCAGCTGTACTTCTGAAGTTGGATCTGGGCTTTTGAACGTGTTCTGTATCTCTTTTGACACGTCCAAAAAGGTATTTGGCCTCTTCTTGTTTAAGTGCAGTTCTTCCTGATACATCCCCTAAGAAATATTGATAACTGCTGAAGTAAGAAATCAAAAAAATCTGACCATATATTTTGATGCACTGTAGGGGAGCTTTCTAACTTCTGGAGGTTGGTTTTCTGTTTCTGTTGAAAAAGATCAGTACAGAGTCCTTATGTTAATGATGAATATTTTGCTGGGCATTGCCTTTGTACATAATTCAGGTTTATTAATGTCAGAAAATGAATTAAATACATCTCCATTACATATCAGGTTTTTATAAGAGAACACTTTTTAAATACTCTAAACATGAAATAGTATCCCGAGGCATTTAGAAAACTTGGAAGGTTTATCCGGAAATATTTTCCCTTTTATTTTAACAATTTTAATACCGCTTTGAAAGCTCCTTGTTCTGCTCTCTGTTTATCCTTAGCCTAAAGTTAGTTTTTACTCTGATAAATGGAAATCACCACTGTAATAGTCTGAAATGTGTATCTTTACCTGGACACGGGTTCATGCCTTCTTGCTAGGTGAAGTATTTCTGTTGTGGGTGGGACTTCTGTCTCCCCTGAATGGAATTCAGCTTTCCATTGTTTCCACAGGGGTTGCCTTACAGTACTGATCCTGAATACATGGATTTCCAGCCTTGGGAATGAGACAGGATGTGAGGAAGTGTCTGTCTTTGGAAATGCAGTGATTATATTAATTGCCATTAAGTAGTTTTGATATCTCAACCAGTGTTTTGTAAAATGTGATCTTTCTGACAAAACTACACTTAAATACAATATAGCGTGAGATAAGGCAACTTTAGTGCAAGGCTTCAAACTAACACAAAATCATCTGGACTGTACTTACTCTCTTCCTAGTGGAGACGTTATATTAATAATTTTGCCCCTGACGTCAAGGGGAACAGGATGTCACCTAGATAACAACTTTAGTGAAGTCAGCCTTAATGAAGATTAATTGTTGGGGCCCTGTACTTTGTACATCCATGTTTAGATATCTTCCTCTGAATGCTTTGATGTCACACAGCAAGTCTTGTGCTTCTTTGTATAGTGTTGAGGTGGCATTTCATTCATCCTAAAGAATTCTTTTGCAGTAGTAGCAGACACTTAGGAGCAGCTGTAAGATCCTGGAGCATCCTAGGTCGCAGTAGTTTGTAATGCCTGCTGGAAACCAGGGTGCTGGAAACCAGGGTGCTGCCTGTAATGCACTGAGCTGGCTATGGAAGAGCATCTGAAATGAGGGTGCCAGAGAGTCAGCCTATAGCACACTTGTACCATCTACTGCTTTCTAACCCTTCATTGATTTGCAGGTGATAATCTAGGATGGCACTAGCAAAGGAGCTTACATGCCATCCTTAACTACATGTAATGCTTAAAAGGCTACTTAAATTAGTTTTCCCCCTTCTCCTTCATTCTCATCCTGTCCAGGAGCAGTATTCTGTATGTTGATTCAATAGAATGTAGCTGTACTGAAGTGACTGACTTTTACTTCAGAACTGTTTTTGGTTCTTACTAACAGCAACACCAGGGAAATGAAGGAGAGAGGGATTACCTGTACCAACAGCCAAATTGTGAGAGTTTATGGCTGAGGGCTGTGGAAATAATTGCAGAGAGAGTTGAAATAAATGACCAGGAGAAGCAAAAGGTTGTAAAGAGGCAGTGATACATGGTTTCATGAAGCTTAAACAAGTAATTAAACAAACAGAATTAAGACACTATAATGGCATATTTGCCACGTTACTTGCAATATAATCCTTTTGTGCAAAACCTCTGAGTTCTCTTGAACACCCCAAGAGTTCTTTAGTGGACACCCATCTAAATACAAGCGCGTAGCTAAAAGTTGCTAGGATAGAAAAAGGTAGACGTAATTGGTTTTGATCTTAGTGGTTTCAAATGGATTTGAGCAAAAGACTAATGAAAAGCAGACAGCTAATCTGATAATGGTGTTCACCTAAATGAGTACAGACCAAAGTCATTAACAATAGCAATAAGGCATAAGATAAAAATTGCCCTATTCCTCTTGCAATAAATTCTTTTTTAAAAAACTGTGCTGTGTGAGGGTTCTTATTTCCCAGCCTGTGCACATAACTCACTACAGCTTGAAACTCCTCAGAAATCAAGGTTGATCACAGCCTATGGACTTGCATCTACATTCATCATTTCATGCAGTTGCCAGCCTGTTTCTGTATTGTACGAAAGACAGAAGAACAAGGCTTTTCTAAAGGACATCTGCAAGATTTTCTTGGAGGCTCAGGGGAAAGAGGTCAGGCACACAAGAATAGCTTAGACGTGCTTAAGAGTAATTTAAGTGTACAGTGTTACTTAAGTCAGGATGTACCACTTAATGTTTATTCTGGAGCTCCCAAACATCCAACCTATTAGAAAAAGGCTTGAAAGAATATCAGAAAAGCTGTAGTCTGCATCTTATTAAAAATGTGCTTATGACTGTGGACAAGAATTACAGGGAAAATGGACAGATTCAGATTCTTCAGAGGCAAAATGTGCAGTTTTCTAGTCATCTTCTTTGCTGAGTCACCTGCTCTGGTATTTTAGGTAGTTACCTGGTAAGTGAACTGCTTGGTTGAGTGGAGGAAAGATGTTAGATGGTAATGAGACTGCCAGAGAGAAAATGCAGCTAAAGTTGCAGACTTGAGAGGAAAAATACATGACTACTTGGTGGAAGAAACCAGAGAAGGCTTTTAGTCTAGATAATGGTTTCATAAAATTCTTTGACAAAAGCAGCTATGCAGTTAACAGTTTATGTCCTGTCAGGCTGATCACTTTATCCCAGAAAAGTATTTCTGTTTACACTCTCCTGTTTGTGTGTTGCCTTTTTTTTTTCTTCTTGGTGATTGAGTCATTCACAGAGCATATTTAAACCTACAGTGCTGTAATCTAAATAATAGACAGCAACCTATTTATTATGAACCTTTGTATGTCTGAACACATACGGGTGTGAACTTCAATAAACAAACATGTCATTCTGACTTGTTGCTTAAAGATCTTCTGCTCCTTTTAAGCTTCCAGCTAGGTCAGGCTGATGCTGAATTCAACTGGTGAAGTGCTGCCTCTCATATGGAGAGAGAAACAGAGAATATTCTTCATGTCTGTGCTGCCCTCTTCCTCCTTTGGTTGCCCCACAGAGTGCAGAATAGCTTTATGCAGATGTAATTATGCCAGCACCCATTCTTCAAGGGAGCTTGACTTTTCTGGACCTCTCAAAAGCCTGGATGATTTTGCAATAATTTACAGGCTGTTTGTATAACTGTGCAGTGCTTTGGGAGGAAGATGAGGCCTTTAATTTACCTTGTGTTTTGTAAAGCATAGGAGTATTTGAATAGATTAAATTCTCAAATACTGTGTTTTGACTCATAGAAGACAGTGATATATAAGTAATATATATTTGCGAAATGAAACAGAATTTTTCAAGGAAATGTTTCTTAAGCTTTTAAAGATTAGGAGATTTCATTGGCACTACCTACCACATGATTTTCCAAAAATATGTTAGTTTATTAGTCATGTGTTCCATTAGCATAATAAAAACCTATGTTAATGTGACCTAGCAGTGATTTTATCAAACCCATTAAGTGTTGAAAAGGAATGTCTTTTTTTAGTGCATAGCAATTGGGCGGAGTGATTGCACTTTCTTTAATCTCAGCAACCTGCTGTGGCATTGCAAGGTGCAGATGTTGCAAAGACTGTTTTTAGCTAGACAGCGAGCACCAAGGACATATGGGGACCGTGCAAACTGGCAGAATAAAAACCTAGTTGAAAGGAACAGGCCACATAATCTTGTTTGGTGATTTTTCAAATCCTTGAATTCCTACAACAACAACAAACCCAAAAAACAAACAAACAAAAAACCCAAAACAAACAAAAAACCATAGAATTATTTAGGCTGGAAAAGATTAAGATTCTCAAGTCCAACACCCAGCACTGCCAAGTCCACCGCTAAACCGTATCCCTAAGAGCCACCTCTGTACATCTTTTAAATACTTCCAGGGCCTGTGATCCTACTGCTTGCCTGGGTGGAAGGGTGGGATATCCCATGCCTAGGCAGTGCTGAGCTGGTTGCTCGGCTCATATAAAGCAGCCCAGCTGTGTGCAGAGGTTTGCTGGAGTCCCCAAAGCAGAACTTCAGTGCAGGGCTGGACCACAGCTGGCAAGCCCTGTGAGGTCACCTGCGTTAGCGGGGCTGGTGCTGGAGCTGGGCACTGCAGTGCAGCAGCTCCCTGCTTGCAGTTATGGAGCCACCTCAGAGATAAGGCTGAGGATGAGGAGTTACCTCCAGACTTAAAAATTGCCAAGGGCAAAACTGTCTGAAAAAGAGGAGTAATTCATGTGTTCATGCAGAATTCAGTTAAGGAACTTGGCCTAATTTGTGGTAATTCCTGAAAGCCCCATGCTGCACTTGGGGTTTGTGGTCTGCAGGAAACAGGACATGTATTCTGTTACCTTAACATTTTTAAAGAGGTGTAATTTTTGCTTCCCATTCCTGTTTTAGTATTAAGAGTTAGGATTTCAAAATTTTTATGGTAGACGTTTCAGTGATAATTTTGTTTATAAAAGTGCTTATGATGGTGAAATAACTAAGATAAAATACCCCTAAACTCCACCATAAAAACCTGTATTTCTTTTCTGTACCATTTGGACTGTAAAATACTTAATATATTATATGTTCACGAGGATTGAATGGCATACTTCTGTGCTTGTAAAGTTTCTTTTGCATTATCAAGGTTTGAAAGGAATTAGTTTGTTGTATACATTGTCTAGTTGTGGATGCTGTTCTTGATCACTTTTATCTATAAATGACAACAGCTTTTTAAAAAATGCAAATGTTTACTTGCAGTTTTGCAAATAAGGTTTATGTGACTCTTGCTGGTTTGGTTTTGCTTGAGTTGAGCTACACAGCTTGACCTGTGACAGTGTGCAAACCTTTAGTTTGAGATTACTAAGTCTGGTTAGTCAACAGTAAGACACCAGAAGAGCAAGAATAGGTGAAGAGGCAAAAAAAATGAAATAATAAATTGCAATAGTCAAATACTGGGATAACACAGAAGTTTTGCATTGATCATAGTACATGCATTAAGTATATAGAGGTCCAGTTGTTGACACTGAGGTACTGCCTTCATCTATTAAGATTGCCTAATGACTTACAAAAACTACTCTGGCAAAAAAAAGAAAAAAATTCCTTGCTGAACTCAAACATACTTCATGAATCACAATGAAGGGTGTTAATTGTGTAATTCCTTTAATCCCTATCGCTAAATGGTGCTGCACATTTGTTAGTGTTTTTTGTCTCATACCTCTGTGTGAATACACTCATACAGTCATAGGCATGCATATATGTTTAAACACAAATGTATGTACAGGTTGTATGTGTGTATATAAATATACATGCACATATATGGGCAAAATATATGGAAATGGACACAAAGGTGTTTACGTACAACAAGATGCATAACTGCTAAGTCAAATTTTACTGACTTTTATATTAAGGAGCTTCAGCCAATCATTTTTAAAGTCAGTGGACGGCCTTTGCAGATGGATCTGCACAACAGATGAATCATAAGCTTACAGTGAAAAAAATTAGTATGCAGTGAAGGTACAGATGTTGAAATTTGAACTGAAAATGAGAGTGAAGTTTATTAACTGTAAGTCTGCCATGCTGTGATAAAAGTCAGGTTGGTGGGTTTCTTGCAGCCCAGCCAATGTGCATCAGAGTTTTTTCATTATCAGCAGCTTCATCAGGTTATGCTTACTGACAAGATTGATGTTTATTTGTTAACATGGTTAGAATGAAAAACAAATTTTTCTTTCTCTCCCTGTACCCTGTGCTCTTTAATGATGCTTTGATGAATTCTGAAAGTCTTGCTTTAAGTTAATTGTCAGGCTTTAAGCTTGTCTTTGTGCTCGCTCTTCTCTTTGAGTGATGATTACTTCTCTGGCCCAAGCTGAACACTAGGAGAACAGTTTTTTGTATAGGTTCTCTCAGGTGGGATATACAACAGCTAAAGCTTTTGATTTGCTTTCCAAGCATAATTGGTACCTTACAGAGATGTAGCATATCTCATGCTGTTTTCCTCTATAAATGTTAACAAATAGGTTGTTATTGCAGCTCTTCAAAAACACAGAATATCTTGTCCTTTAGTCACTCGTATTCTAAACAAAGCCTTGTCATAAGGACGAGATGAGATGTGTTGGAAAAGGGGCTCTGCCAGTGCACTCTCCGAGTCTGCTGGAGTCAGATTAGCAAGATGTGGGAGATAAGGTGCATGTTGTCCATGGGTGTGTGCTGCTCTGACCGATGGTGCGGGAAAAGAATTAAGTGACAATCTCTGTACAGGGAGGGCAAACTGGGAAAAGCAGACAAGGCCGCTTTTTCTCCCCCCGCTTCCCTGCTTTGTGCTTTTTGTTACTGGAATACTAATGTTTTTGCAACAATACTGGATCAAATGGCTTCAGACAGAATTGACTTCTTGTTTTGCATGTGTGTATCCCTTTTAAGGAATGCTACTCTAGGGAAAATAAAAATATTTGAAAGATTAGAGATGTCCAAGAAAATGGCCTCTTGGTGGGAAGAACCTATGTTGTTCTTTCTAGCAGTAAAAGAGATGGCTCTGTTTATTAAACTGTGCATACCATAGGATGCTTCATATTTTTCCATTTGATTTCCTGTAGGGTGATTTCACTTGGAACAGCATGTCAGGGCGCAGTGTTCGGCTGAAGTCAGTTCCCGTTCAAAGCCTTTCAGAGCTGGAGCGTGCTCGGCTGCAGGAAGTGGCTTTTTATCAGTTGCAGCAGGACTGTGACCTGGGCTGTCAGATTACTATCCCCAAAGGTAAGGGCTTGATAAGCTGTCTCTGTTTAGATTGTTAAGCCACTGATTTCATATCACAGCAGTAAACACTGGATTTTTTATTCCACAGATACTGTCTTTCAGTTTTGCTTAACCACAGTCATTATGTAAAAACATTGAGTAAACTTGTTTGTGTGCTGTGCCCAATTTGGGCCACCTGGGGGTGGGATCATCTGATCAAGGGCAGATGTCTACACGGTAGATAATCTAAATCAGACCCATGCATGCTAGGATGTCTTGATACTCAGTTGAGACAAAAATGCTTTTCTTACATTTCCTGATATCCAGAATTAAATGTCTATGTAGGTCAAGTAGATCTTACCATGGAACTGGGGTTTTTTCACTCTGTATAACATTGTCTGTAAAGGAAGCCAACTGTCACTATTTCAGACAGACATTGAAAACATTTATGTCAAATAATACGAGTCCTACCCAGGTTTTCCTAAAGACAGTGTTGCTTATTTCCAAGAAAAGTTAATTTTAGCATAAAACATTGAACTCCTAGGAAACAGGAATTGAAATGAAAAGAAACTCAGCTATTGGAATCCTGATGCAGCATATGTGCATATGGTGGACTTGTGCTTACTGTGGAAGAGATCTAAACCTCACTAATGAGAAAGTTTCTGTTGTTTCCTGCAGGCTGTGGATCAAGCATAGCAGAGATAGCTGTTGTGCAGTCATCTGCAAATCTGGCTTTCCTGTTGTTTCTTTGCAGTAGTTGTACACTTACGTAAGGAATAACAAGGGATTGCTGAATTCTCACCTTTGACTCTGACCAGAGGTGCTGTGTGGTAGCATATACACAGTGATGCCACAGGAGATATTTTTTAATGAGTCTAAGTTGAGCAGAAAAAAATTGTCCAGTCTATGAAAATAATGACATAGAAAAGAACAAATGTGAAAGAGACAGGCTTTTGTATTCACCAGCTTTTTAGGATCTGCAAAAAACTCCTGACTAAACCAACAAAGTCCAACTTCACATGTATAGCAAGGCATCAGTTTGTAGTAAGATGGATTTAATCAACTTCTTCAAGCCTCACCAGCTCCCCTGGTACCTCAAAAAAAAGTTCGATCAACAGGGAAAAAATTTTATAGGATATTCATAGGAGGAACGGGAACACTAAGGGCATTGCAATAATTTCTGACAGCCTGAACTGCCAATGGCTGTTCCTCAGGAGATGAAGATATACACATGGAGGTCCTACCATAAGGATGTGTGGTAATACCATCCAAGACAGTTGAGAATACACATTCATAGAATAACTTTGTTTGGAAGGGACCTTAAAGGTCATCTAGTCCAACCCCCTCCAGTAAGCAGTGGCATCTTCAACTAGATGAAGCTGCTCAGAATCCTGTCCATCCTGGCCTTGAATGTTTTCAGGGATCGGGCATCTACCACCTATCTGGGCAACCTGTTCCAGTGTCTCATCACCTTCACTGTAAAATATCTTTTTTACACCTACTCTAAATCTACCCTCTGTTCTAAAACCATTATCCCTTTTCCTGTTGCAACAGACCCGACTAAAAAGTCTGTCCTCATCTTTCTTTTAATCCCCCTTTCATTATTAAAAGGCTATGCTAAGATTTCTCCAGAGTCTTTCTCTGAGCCGAACAACCCCAACTCTGTCAGCCTGTCTTTGTAGGAAAGGTGCTTCAGCCCTCTGATGATTTTTGTGGCCCTCCTTTAGACCTGCTCTAACAGGTCCATGTCCTTCCCGTGCTGAGGACCCCAAAACTGTATGCAGCACTGCAAGTGGGTGACGCAGCTCATCACACACACACTCATATTTTGATTAGAAGGTATGAACTAAGAACTCTGAGTTTATTTAAAAGTTTGACTGTATTATATAGTATTTTTACAAAGGCCAGGGACTGGGGGAGAAGGTTGACCCCTCTCCCCATCCCATTGGTCAAGACAACTGTCTGTTAGTTGTCTATATCTCTAAGAATAGGAATGAAAACTTTTCTTGAAACTATACAATAACATTGGCTGTGTTTACAGACCAGAGTGTGAGAAAAAAAAACAAAACATGAAACTGTGAAACAGAAGAGAAGGCTAAAAAAAATCAAAGCAACAAGTGGGGCCTCACCAGAGTGGAGCGGAGGGGCAGAATCCCCTCACCCTGCTGGCTGTGCTGCTTTGGATGTAGCGCAGGACGTGTTTGGTTTTCTGNGTTGGGTGTTCTGGGCTGCAAGGGCACAGGGCTGGCTCATGTCCAGCCTCTCATCCACCAGCACCCCCAAGTCCTTCTCGGCAGGGCTGCTCTGAATCTGTTCTTCTCCAGCCAGGAGCTTTCCAGGTCTGGGTGCAGGACCTCATGGTGTTTCCATGGGCCCATTTCTCAAGCTTGTCCAGGTCCCTCTGGAGACAAGCCATCTCTCAAGCGTGCCAACCACACCACTCAGTTTGCTGTCATTGGCAGATTTTCTGAGGGTGTTCTCAATATCACTCTCCATGTCACTGATGGAGATAGCACGCAGTGGTGGTGCCACTATGGACCCCTGAGGAGCACCACTTGTCACCAGTCTCCATCTGGACACTGAGCCATGTTCAGAAACTTTGAGCTTTGAAGAGTGAGTACTGCTTTTGTGTTCTGCTTGCTGTTTCCTGCTGGGACTGCCATGGAAGGCCAGCTTTTTTAGGAATCTTTTAGGTTTGAATCACACACAAGAACTCTTTTTATTTTCACAGCATATATATACATGGGTGAATATATATATATATGTGTGTATCTATATGTGTATATATATATATATATGTGCGGGTAAATATAAAACATGAAATTAGTTTGAGATATATTGAGTCAGAAAAGTGTAATTGTTAGCATAGGAACTAAATAAGAATATAACTTTTTGTTGAACATTTAAAAATAAAAGACATTTCAAAAAGTGAAGAACTCCAGGCTACTGTTTCATCTCTACTGCTGGGCCCATCAGTTCATGTAAATCTGGGCTCAGTTTGAATGAGAAATAAATTGGCTATTCAGTTCTGCTCTCCAGTTTGCATGTACCAGTGAGATTATTAATAAAATGCCAATAATTTCACATCTGCATTCTTGCTTTGAATGACCAGATCATGAAATTTTATGTGTTTTAATGTATACATCATGAAGGAATAGCCAGTACAATTGAATTTTAATATAATACCATCTATTGAAGGAAGTGAAGGTAATAGCTAGAATTAAGGTACATTTAGTATTTAACTGACCATCCTGTTTCAAAGCTTGGCACGAGTTTTGACAATATAAATAATATTTTGAAGTGGGTATATATAATAATCACTCTATGAATTCATCATGCTACATCTGTGCTGGTACTTTGGTAGGAGAATAAGAATCTACCATATTCTGAAATTATTACAGATTGGTTTAGGGCCTTTGCAGAGACACTCTGAAGTCCACTTCATGTTCCTATCATTTTTAAATGTGTGGAATGAAAATTTATGACAAGAGTTTACAGGCATCCACTTAATTGTCACAGTTGACCATCATGTGTAAATTGGGAATTTCAAGTTTTATCCATGTGAAACTGGCTTGGGCACTTCGGGCACGCAAAAATGCAAATAAAATAAAATTCCATCACAGCCTTCAAGTTAAAAACAGACTTTTAAACATTTTCTGTTTAAAAAACCCAAACCCACAATAGTGAGATGTAGAACTAGTACTGTCTGAGAGAGCTAGAGGAGCACTGTAGGTGTGGAGAGATCCAGAAAAATGAAAGATGTACTCTACAATTATCTTCTTCTTCAGAGAATGCCATATGAAAATATTCATGGGTAGAGGCAAGTGGAACTATTTCTGCATTAGAAAATTTAGATAGCTGTGTATAGAGTCAGACTTCTTTGTGGTTGCTAGAGGATTACATTAGAACATGCATGTGCCTCCTGGGCATTTGCTTCCTGCAGGCATTTGAATAATTACATTCACTGGCATAGGTATGGTGAAAAGTAAAAATTCCTTGTTCTTGGCTAACAAGTGTTTGTGCCAAACGTGCTTGCATGGAGGTTAAACCAAAGAACAGATGCCTCTGCCTTATCTTTACAACCATGGACGTGCTGTTACTGATTGCTTCTTCATAATGCTTCTGCCCTCCCATGCGCAGAAGGTCCCTTTGTCACAGCTAGTGCAGTTTGCCTCTTCCAGGGCTCATCCGGCTATTCCCACGCTTGTGTAGGAACGCATAGAATGTGATACCTCATACGTAATCCCTCGCCTTCACTGTATTGTAGCCATTACCATTTATGAAGAACATTACTAACATTTCCTAGTAAAATATTCTGTGGTCACAGAGAAGGGATCACCTCCCACAGGAACTTCTTTAACCAGCATGTCATTTAAAATATGCTACAATTGCACTGAAGTACGTAATTAGAATGAATTCAAGTTGATCAAGAGATGCTATTTTTACAGATATGATGAGATATTCCATGTTTGTTTCTTGTTGTCTTGCTTTTCTGCCTTTTATCTTTCAAATTCTGTAATCAACTCATTTTTTTTGCTCCCATGTCACTCCCCCATTTGCCCCCAGAAACTAGCAAGAATCATTTATCTTGTCTTGGTTAATGTGTTAAGTTGCAAGAGGATGTCATTTCCAGGCAAAGCATTACGCTGTTTCTTTACCAATGCAATTACTCTGTGGAAGATTTTTAATTTGCTGACACTCTGAATGTCACAACAGTACCATTCTGGTGATGCTTCTTTGCAGTTCATGTTTACAATATAATTTGCTTTTTCTCATTTCAGGGAAGTCAATCTTCTCTTTAAAATAGGAGAAAAAAATTGGTGATGAAACTCACTTCAGATGTGCTTCCTTTTTGGTGACATTACAATTCTGTGTATGTCCTTGCACACAAGTAGTGGGAAAAATGAACCTTTTACAGAAGGTCTTCACAAGAAAATGTTAACTCAAGTTAGATGGCTTCTGCAGGGTAATACTGGGATCAGAGCAGCAGAGGAGCTCATTTTCTTCTGCTCATTGGCTCCAGGTATCTCTGGAACTGAGAGGTTGTTGAATGAGGTTTGATTGGATCAGTTTCCTAAATACCTCATGTTTATAATGATTCTCTTCACAGTCCTGTCCCACTTCACTGACCCTGTGTTTGGAAGCAGTGGTAGGAAGTACTAGGACATTATGAGTTGAGCAAATGGGGAATTAGGGCTTCAACCCCAAATTCAACTCCTAGAGCATCTGCCTGGGTTTTAAAGATATGATGGGAACCCGTTGGTGAAGGGTCTTGAACTGGATTTGAGACTCAGGAGTCACATTCAGGTCTTCTCTTTATTCAAGAAGAGACAATAACTGCTTGTGTTCTTGCCAGTTCCCAACAGGATGTTGTCTTCTCAGCTTTGCAGCGGGGTTGGAGGATTTGTGGAGAGAGAGGATAAATGAGGAGAATATTTGGGGTTATATGCGGTTTAGTGGTGATTATGCTGGTGCTGGGTTGACAGTAGGACTCAATGATCCTGAATGTCTCTTCAAACCTTGATGATTCTTTGGTTCTGTGACATTTTGGGAGAGAGAAAGTAATTCTTTACTGCCAAATGTGGTTCTCAGGTCATTAATTTAGTAGTATTTCATATGATATAAGAGTGGGTTTTGAACCTTAAATGTAGGCCCAGTCATTTAAAGAAAGTAATTTTAAGGGAAGCTGATGCTGCTTGAACATGTGCTGGTGTATGTTTTTGCATGCAAGCTTTGTGACATAACACCCTGCATCTGCTCACATGAAGTGAGTCTTGGTCTCCTGTACAACTTGTTTTATTAAGGTGAGTTTGAAGAAGAAGGGTTGGATAAGCATGTGATTACAGCCTGAGAGCTGAGACAACCCCGTCTCTGAAATGAATGAAAACATGGCTGAGCTTCCTGAATTTTTACCATTAATTTGGGTTCTTTGCCCCCAATACATTCCAGTTAAGCTCTGAATAGGAATGGGAATTAAGAGTTACACAATTCTCGGCTTCTTGTTTATTTTGGCAGGGCGTACTTCTTTCAATCTGTTTTTTGCTTACATTACTCGTCATTGTATTTCATTATTCATTTTCCTTAGCACTGAGAGTGACTATGATTTTTATCTGGGCTTGCATTTTTGTGAAGGCTCCAAACTGCATTTTGTTTTTAATCACTGACCATGTTATATACTTTATAGCTGTTGTGGCAGTGGAAAACATCTAAGCAAACTGTAGTATATACGTTGTGGAGTTACAGGCTCAGGGACTGGGTGCTTTTGAACTGGTGTCAGTGTATCTTCTAAATGAAGAGACTACCACCCCTCTTAATGCCAACCTCTGCTGATTCTTGTCGTATAAATACTGTCTCTGGCATGGGCTTATGAGTCCATGGATTTTCTTTCGATGTAGTAAAGTTCATGAAAATTATGTTTAAGACAAGTAAGGCTAAGATAAATTCTCCTCCTTTATACTACATTAGTAAATCTTGGATATACTGTATCAGACAGACTGGTCAGAGATAAAAACTGTTTAACTTGCTGATTTTCAGACTGAAACTTCCCACCTGTGCCCACCAATTCAAATACTTAATGGAAAGATGTATTTTTCCAAGGATTCTTTTTTCCATCCTAAAAAAACAAAACCAAATATCTCTCAGTCTGGAAAATAAAAAA
>WBMY01001460.1:546986-599796 GCA_013397315.1 Donacobius atricapilla
AAAAGGAAATAAAATTGACTTAATGTTTTAAGCTAGGAGAAGTCCCAGCTGCTGCAGGGTAGAGGTTGTGAGACACAGCCTTGAACTATGCTACACAGGCATTTATCAAAGTGAAGGTGACAGGAGTTTTTCCAGGCAGAGAGATAAGAAAACAAGAAAAAACTGTTCATTTTTTTTTCTCACAGTAAATGAATTTGCAGAAATTTTTGTTGGGATTTTTTCTCTCAAATTTACTTTTTTGCCACTGTTGAGAAAAAAACAAAATGGAAATGCATCAAGCTTGCAAGAATATAATTTTTCTAACATTGCAACAGGAGAAATAATTTGTTATCTTCAAAACTTAAGAAAGTTTTTAGATAGATGTTCCTTTTTTAAATTTTGCTGTGAGGCAGTTTTGTTATAAAAGACTATGCTGTGCTCAGCAAATTGATTTCTGAAATTTTTTTGTGTCACGTAGCAGGTCTTACATGTCTGTTTACATCAGGAAAGCTTCGTTCAACTTAGCTATTTTGTCAGTTAGAGGCAAGCTAATAGGTTTAAAAGCAAAAGATTTCACTCATTACAAATCTCACTAGAAACAAAAAAAAGCTTATCTTTTTACTAAATAATATTTTGTAACTAGCTAGGAGCTTTGAGAAGCAGCATGCATTTTCATTGGGCTATATGAACACAGAACAGAGGTAGAAAATGCTGTAGGCTCCATGGGGATGTCAATGGCACTGATAATGTAAATATGAAAAAATGAGTTTATACATTAGCACATTTAAAATAAAGATTTGTGTAACTTCCGAGAACCTACTTGTTGTGTAGGTATATTTTGTGGAGAGAGAGGAAAGGAATGAGGACAAGGATGGGCATTGAAGGAATACTTAGCTGCAGAGCTCATTGGGCAGGAGTGCTGACAGGCAGGAGTCTTCCAGTTCCTTTCACAGTGAAGGAAACAGATCTTGCTTAAATTCCTAAGATAAATAAGGAAATATTACAGTCTGCATTTCCACATACAAATATCATGAAAAAATAGAGAAGATGGAATCATGACCAGGGTTCTTCATTACTAGGGCAGTTGCTGATTTAGGTACTGTCTGTTGTAGATTTAGGGTACTGCTTTTGAAAAGTCAGATCCAGAGACTGCTGTGACACATATTTGATTTTATATGTACAATATATATTTGATGTTATGGCCCATAGAATTTAAAAATTACTTCTGAGACAAAAACAATCCTATCTAATGTAGTTTCTTTAGCAGTACACTTGAAAGAGTTATTGACTTGAAATACATATAAATATATTTGGTATTTTTTCTGCATTAGTGTCAAACAGGAAAATCTCGGCTTTCATTGTAAAACATTGATCTTGACCATTGGCAATATTCAAAAGTTGAGACACCTGGTAGAGGGAATCAGTGTTGGGAAGCAAAATACACATACAGAGGCTCTAAAAGAGCGTTGCAAAATTAGGTGTATTTGGGGTTTTTTTCCTATATCTTTGAGAGAACAGTAGCATAACAGAGATATTCTTGGTTGTGTTCTGCCAAATCTGTCTTTAACACTCCATGTAGTACTTACCCTTTGATTCTGAATGCCCATCTAGGCTGTCCTGTATTTGCCAATAATCAGCATCTGTGTCTGGTGATTCTACAGTGACTTAAGAACTTGTGCTTTATTGTGGTTGAAAGCCAAAGGAATAAATACTAATAAATATATGCCAAGGAAAAAGCTTTTGAACCTTTATTAAGAATACTGACATTGCAGCCTAATAGTTTCCATGTTCTGCTTGCCTTTGGCAGAGCTTTGCCAACATGGAACACCAGTATAACATATATTTTTCCAGTATACTTCTTCAAAAGTTTTAGTTGAAAATCAGACTTATTTCTATTATCTTGTTTGTGTTGCTCCTTTCAGAAGTGTATTCCTTACGATTTTTTCTTGCCTTAGGTAGAAAAATTTTCTCTAGTTTTTCCACAGGCATGATTTAAGTGGAGATGTGGTTGGTGCCAGAAGTGTAATGTCTCTAGATACTGATTAGGAAAGATAAAGTGACTCTAGATAGATATATTTTATCAGAGCTGTGGTACTATATATATCACTGTATTAGGCTTTTACACTGAAAAGGCTGCCTTGAGATTTAATGGAGACATAATCTCCTGCTGAAGGTTTAAAAGAATAGATTAGACAGATGTCCATGTGACTCTATTTCTGTGCAGGAAGTCAACGGAAGTGTTCTCTGCAGAGCTCCTTGTGTCTTTTTTTCTATGTGGTTTACATTTTCAACACCTGTTTCTGTTATGATTGATGATACAAAGGACAGGTAATTACTACAAAGAGACATTATTAGAAGTAAGATCCGTTGGTCATTTTTCAGAGGGATAACAGCTCAGTTATTTGTGCCACCAATCTGTCCAGTGAGAGACCTGCTGCACCATGATTTCACTTCCACTCACCGAGAGCTCCTCTCTCATTTCATTTCTTCATCATGGCTCTGAGCAGGATTACTGTGGACTAGTTTAATTAGTCCCAGAGGGATTAAGTTATGAAAGCTGTTTTATTTTCTTGTGTGGCTCCTTCTTTAAGGTGAGAGTCCAAGGACAGACTTAGACAGAGGAGTCACAGCAACAAGGTGATGCTGAGAAGACAGTGGTGACCTCCGTGCCCTGAACCATCTCTGTGACACTGGCTGGTCTCCTAAATTCCAGAGGGTTAGAGGAATTTCCTCTTCCTTTGAGGAGCTGGACTCATGCTCACGCTGGGAGCAATGTCGGGGGAAAGGTCTGACTGAGACGTAAAGAAACTTGGTTGCTATTTCACCTGCCAGTACAGGTGTGCAAGTGAGTTTATTGATAACAATGAATCAATCTAAGGCTGGCTACATGCTGGTGATAGTATCTGTTCTGCCCCTGTAGTGTATGGATTGAAGGTAACTCTCCTTATCAAATCAAGAGTCATTTTGACTAGCAGTAGCATCAAACTACTCTCTCCCCTCCGCATTATAAAATTACTTTTTATTTAAGTAGTTGAAGCCAGGAGACAGTCAATTTCTTCCCCTCCTTCTCCCCCGGCCCTGCTTCCCCAGTGAACTGAAAGCAGTTTCAGAGCTCTTATTTGTATTCTTCTATCTCAAACTATAGCATCAAGGCCGCTGTTTGGTTTTCATTTGGTGTTTTGAATTTTTTTCAGTACAGCTATAATACTTAAATTGACTGTAGTTGTTTTCATTTATTAGTGTAGATAATTTTTGACTTTTTTTTAAACCTGTTTAGAGTTGACAGTTTTTCTGAGTTATGAGAACACTCCAAGAAGGGGGTGTTCTTCAGACTTTCTCAAAATCTTTTAAATCTCTACCCATCGTCAAGGTTTCTGAGTGTCTTCCACTTAGAGAGAAGGGCAGCAGCAAGATCCCTGATGTATCACAGGCTATTTAAGTCAGGAACTTTCCTATCTTTGGCGATAAGGGAAACTCCTGTCACTCTGTGGATATTGCTATAATGTGAAAAAGTAGTGTCTGTATTTTGTCTTGCCCCTGCTGCTTGACATTACTGTTTCATGAATCCTGTCATCAGTGTCAATGTAGCAAGTACGCCCTGAAGCCCAAGGAGTGGTTCCCTCTAATTTCGGTATGCCTATTTTTTACTTCCATTATTGGCACAAGGCATGTCTTCCATCAAAAGACCTGGACCACCCTCTCTGGCTCTTTTTTAAGGGTTTTGTTGGGGGGGGTGAGAGTTGGGGTTTAATTATTATTTTGCTAGATTACTGTGATTTGGGATTTCTTACAGGAAATCCTGTGCTAGTGTAGGTGCTGAAGCAAGCAGAGCTCTGTATGAGTTGAAAATCTGAGTGTGTTTATGCACAGGGAAGTCAGACCTGGCATCGTGCATCTGCTTTCCCTTTCCTCCACTGCCTGCTTTTTGCTGCTCTCCACTAACAGGTACATACAAGGAGGGCATTTGACCTTTCCTTCATAATCCTCTAAAGGCTGCCATGTAACGTTGCATGGTTTTTTGAGTTACTTCCATCATCCCTTCTATGTATGACAGCAGCAGCCATTTTCCCCATGCTGGCATAGAAAAGTACTTGAGCAACTGTTTATTTTAGTGTCAGAATGAGTTTTTTTCCTTAGGTCCAGTTAAAGATTTAACAAATCAGCTCCCAAACAATTACAACTTAGTGTTTGGATTCTAAAACTCACTGAATATCTTGTTCCTCAGAGCTCATGTAATGCAGCCATCTTAAATATATTATTAGTTTAAAAAAAAACTAAATGGAAAAGGCCTATATATGTTTTCATTACAGTAAGGGCAAAATAACTGAAGAGGGTTTTTTCCCTGACCTCTCCAACACAGTTATTTCTATTCAATAGTCCAAATGCAAAGATATTAAAGAATACCTTAAAAAAAAAAACCCAAAAGGAAAAATAGGAAACTTTATTCTTTGTTTTGTTGTGGTGGTTAGAAAAACGCTGCAACTATTAAAAATTCTGTTATTTTAAGGATTTATACACAGCTTGCACAAACAAGGCAGGCATCCACTTTGTACTAGCTGAAGTGTTTCTTCTGGTGCAGCTGTGCTGTGTTCATCTGTAAGACCTGCAGCTTCCTGCACAGCAGTGGCCTGGGCAGGCCTGGGAAGCTGCTCCTTCAGAGCTCTTCTCCTTGCATGGGTGGGCTCTGACATTGCCCTCCCTCTGGCTGTGGCTTCAGGAGTCCCGACCTCGCTCCAGAGCTCAAATCCCATATTCCCTATCAACTTAGGTTTGGTTCTCACCCTTAGAATATGTGTCACCTGCATTTGCCCACCAGTTAATGCAAGTCTCTTCATGACAAAAAATCATAGAAGAACATATTTGAAAGTACAAAAGTAGTTATTTCTTTAAAACATATATACTTGGGGACTAATTAAGTCCTTAAATGCACCAGGGGAACGTGTAGGCAAATGGAATGGAAGTGTCATGTTTTCTTATGTTTCCTCTAGCCACAGGAGTTGAGTAGCATTTGCCATCTGAATTAGAGCAGTGACCAAAATAAGTCATTGTTTTGTTGGTTGTAGTGGTGGTGGTCTTGGGTTTTTGTTCATTTTTCTTGAACAAGAAAATGGTGGTCTTGGTTTTTTGTTTGGTTGGGTTTTTGTTTGTGGGTTTTTTTGTGAAGGAGAGTTAGTATCTATCTCACTGCAGTTATAGTCTGTATTTTCTAACAGCAATTTCAGTTCAGCAAGTTGGGTCATGGCCCTTTCTGATGGAAATAGACCTTGCAAATAGGTTTCAATAGAAAGAGTGCATTTTTCTAGATTTGAGTCTAGTTTGGAACTACACTTTTGAGATTTGTTTTCCTAAAAGACAGGGCAGCCTACTGGTAATATGTTCAGCTAGTATAAATTGATATATCACCTTTGCCTTCAGAATAGCTGTGCAGTATCAACAGATGTGTATAGAAAAATTCTCTTAGTACTTAGCAAGCAAATATCTAGGGTTGGTTGTTTGGGTTTTTTAAAATTTGTATCAGAACCACATGAGGTTATTGTGAACTATTATTTGATTAATAAAACTGTAGTTCCTGTAGGGATGCAGCTTTCTTTTGAAGTAGGTGAGATTGCCATCAGTTTTGCCTTCTTAGATGAGTTCCATAGAAACTTACAAATACTTTCTAGATAAATAATTTAATTCATCTACCAGTATGACCAGATTCTTTCTGTTCAGCAGTGAAGAAATTGTGTATTGTGCAGCTTTTAAACTTCCAGCAGCTGAATCACTTAAACATACGGAGATGGACTTTGTGATTCATCTGTTTCATTTTAACAATTAGCAGTGCCTTAGCCCAGAGGGACTGCAGCCTAGGTCTGAAGAAGATGCACTAACTATAGGTTATCAGTGTCTGCTAGGATGTGGAAGAGGTGAATTAAAAGCACACTTTTGTCTGATGGTTATGGGTTTTCTCAAGTGGTTGCATTGTATGCACTGCGTGTTGCTGAGAACGTTGTTTCCTGAGCAGTCGACTTTCCCCACAGCTCTCTTGGTTTCTCGCCGTTGCCCTGAGAAGGGTTTGGGTCAGGTGGTGCCCCTGGTGCCGTGCTCCAGCCCTGTCGCTCTACGCACAGCCCAACAGGAGGGATGTCCCTTCTCCTGAAAAACTGGCTTTTACTTCGGCTTTGCCCTTTTCATGCTGTTTCCTCTGCCATAAGCACATTCTTCAGGGACTTCTCAGAGGGGAATGCTGAAGCTTGTTTGCTACATCAGAGGAAGCAGCATGTAAGAGGAGAGCTGCCTAAGCTGCCTTCGTTGTGTGTGTGGTGCCTTTGGCAAGCAGCCTGAACTTGGTGCTGTGGGCTGAGGTGAGCATCTATGAGCCAGATGTCACCTGGAAGGTCATGACTGCAGCTGTGGGATATTCTTGAATGATGATGGCTTTTCTTCCTTCAGCTGCCAGCACAAAGAAATGCTCATTTAAGTCAAAGTGAAATTAAGTGTGGAACATAGGCCATAAGGAAAAAAAGGACAATAGTCCAAGGCTTCTGAATAAATACAGTAATCCGCATCGCTGATGGAGGTCTTGTGTGTGTATGGCAGAGGCAAAGGGTGAGAGTAATAAGAAATACCTGAAGGCTCAGCCTTCCCCTTTCATATTGCTTTTTGTGCCAAAATCCTGTTTCTCTGGTTGAATTTTTTTATCTTCGGTCTGTGTTGCTACTGGCAGGGCTTGGAAACTTACTGCATGGGGACAGGGCATTTCAACAAGTTTTTAAAAATAAATATTTCAAGATGGACATTTATAGACACTGAAATGGCTAATAAAACCAGCACCCTCTTCTTCAGCAAAGCAGCCCCAAGTGCATATTCAGAAGTAAATTTGCTTTGTATACTGACCCAAAGAAGTGGCTGCAACCACAAACACTGTGCAACTGTCAATGAATGGAGTGCAGTCTTGCCATTATTGTGTTCTGTCAACAGAATTTGGCAGTGTTTTCTGATTGGCACTCTCAATTACTTGCAGTATTGCACAGGCCAGAGAGACTCCAACTTGACATTTAGCACACAGGCTGGCTGTGGGAGGTTGGCACTTGGGAAATTAGTTTCTCTGGATGAGTGAAGTGAGCCAGTGAGTGCTCAAGAGAGGTCTAACTTTGTGCTTTGTGGTGCCATTAGTAATAATTTTCAAGAGAGAATTGATTGCAATCTTAGACGATATATTCTAATTTTTTTTCTTTAAGTGCTGTTAGAGCCAATTACTAGTGGTTATTAAGAAAAATGGCCATGAATAGAATTAAAATTACTATGAGGAAGTAGTTCAGAAATCTCACAATATCAATCTTTTTATCCATTTCTGGTTTGATAATTAGCTAGGAGTCTGATAATAATCACTGAGCTAGATCCTCTTTTTATACTGCGTGAAAATAACGCTTAATTGTGGAACTTGACAAACATTCTTCCGTAAATGGACAAGAAACTCATTTCTCTTAAGCAAAGGAACTTGCCAATAAATGGGAAGTTTTCTTTTTTCTACAACCCTGCCAGCAGCACATAATCTCTTATGTCAAAAACCCACTGAGTTAAATTAGTTTAAGAGATTTGTATGAATTTATGAATTTTGTTTTCTAGTAAAAATGTGTCCTTGCATGTAAGTAACATTAAAGGAATATCATTTTTACAGATAATCCACCAGCCCATGTATAAAGTGCTGAAGAATCCTATTTTCGTTACAGATTCACTCCAAACATATTTGAGAGGGTATTTTTTTTCATTATCTGAAACCTAATATGGTAATAGTGTCCCAGAAATTATGTACAAAGCTTGGATGCTGTTGTACTTTTTTACTGCCTAATTTATTAATAAAAGCGTATTGGATTAGGGTTTCACAAGATATTGACTGTTAAGTGAGATAATCTGAAAGCATTGGCCAAGACTTCCTGAGTATTTTTAACTCTTTGTGTCACTTACTGTATAATTCTGAGCTAATTCCCTATACCTAATTTGTGGTGCTTTAGCTTATGCTGAGCAACACTTCTACCTACCAAACAGACTTGTTCATTTCCATAAATAAAAATTAAATAAAGAAGTACTGGAAGTAAATAGTAACAGGATTCAGCCTACACTCCCTCTCTTTCAGTCATAGAAGGTGTTGGTAGGTGGTCTTGTGCAAAGCAACAGAACAATAATTTTAAAAACTTACAAATTTATCTTTCTTTCTTTTCATGTTTTAACTGTTAAAGCTGAAGTTTATATATCCTCTGTGTGAAAATGGCTTCTTATTACCTAGTTTGTAGAACCATGGTCTCACTTAGAGAGAAGTCTAAGCCTTGAAATGATCTGTAGAAAATCTGGGATTTGATACTATAAGTGCTAAAAAAATGGTGTTAGTGATGACACTGCAGGTGAATTTCAACTTTGACTTGAGGTATTTAAGTTTAGATAATCTTACAAGTCAGATTGTTCAATTCTTGTCTAAAGTCAGTAGATCAGTACAAATACTTTTGTATTCTGTAGGCTGTATGGTTCACTGGCAAAGTCCTAAAGAGGTGACCTAATTTTTCAAATAGAAAAGTCTTTTTGGCATTAATTGAACCTGGAAGTGCTCACCACTTTGGAAAAAGAGGTCACATAGCAATTTAATGTGCACTCAGGAGTTTGATTCTAGACTCTTGGTCTTTTTAAATATTCATAGCCTTAATACATGGATGCGTAGGGAGTGATGTATGCACTACAGTGAAAAATGCAGAAAACATATGAATTAGTAAGTACTGATCAGATCAAGCCCATTTCTGGAAAACAAACTGATCTGCACAGCTGCCAGCACAGGTGTCCTTCAGGAAAAACAGAATGGGTTAGCAAAGGAAAAAAGATGCAGCTTCCTTCGCTGTGACAGTTCTCATTTGAGTGCTTCTCTAGTCTTGCTAATGTTCTTGAGTGGAATCTGTTGAAGGAGCAGTGTATTGTTGATCTACAGAAAGAAGACATAAATTGACAATTATATACACAAAAGGCTGGATAACAGCCCGACATCTTTTATCGTGATGTGGTTTAAACTTTTCCGAAGTGGAAATTAAAAATTGCAATCCATCCCTACCTAGTAGCACTTCGGACTGATACAATACTATCTTCATAAGTATTTGCTAATTAATTAAAAAAACATAAAGTAGGTATTAAGCGTGGGTAATAATGCTTTGCCTGTTTCTCAGTAATGTTTTGGATATTACTTATATTCTCAAAACCACACTGCAGCTAATAAGTAGTTAAGCATTATTATTGTGAATTGAGTTAATTGAATATGAAAAATTGCTGGAGTTGCATAAGTCTTTAAACACTCTATGAATATTTCAGCAATGTTCATGCCTGATGTGCCCTGTATTAACAGTAATTTGAAAACATATTTATATGTACAGTGTATAGACTAATTTATCATGTCTTTTGCTGCGGAGGAGGAGAACTTGAACTGACCTCAGACCTCTTGGCAGATTTTCTGAGCTTTAGCTTTTTACTGAGATTCTTCTCAGCCTTATTTTCATGTGCAACTCTTTTTCTCTTCCCATGGGGTAAACTGTAAATGGAAATGATCACAGCAAAACACTGCATTTTACATCAAATTTTGCTTCTTTCTTTCATTTTTTTATGTCTCAATAGACTTCAGTGGGATGTCAGAATATCAGTAAATGGGTTTTTGGAGAATAAAGCTCTGTGACTCCAAAGAAATATTAGTCATCTATCAGAAAGACCCTGTGAGGCAATAATTTGAATTTATAACATGGAAAATAATTGGAAAAATATTTTATATATATATATAAAGCCAGAACACAATGCTAGCAGGGAATCTTATAAAAACAAGCTATACTGTCAGGTTTATGTAAGCAGGCTACCAACTATTCATATTGCCAAGAGGTGAAAGAATTTCTCTTAAAAACTCAATCTTAGCAACAGGAAATGTCAGAAGGTGTGAAAAGTCTGGGCTTTTCATCAGTCCGAATATGACTGAGTTATAGCCTTGTCATGTCATATGGCTAAGAAAAAAGGAAAATCTAATTAGAGACCATATCAGGCAATGAATTACCACCCTTGTATTGCTGAACTCTTATCCATCTAGTCAGCCTTATTTCAGAGAGATGAATTCTCACCAGAGCAGGTGTGGGAAAAGGGGAGTTAACGTAACCAACACATGGCAATTGCACCTCGAGACAGGAACCAAATATCCCAGTTGTGAGGGCTGGGAACCCTTCCATCCGAGAGGGCTGCTGGTATCCTGCAGTGCATCAGGAAGAGCTTTGCCAGCAGAGCAAGGGCAGTGATCCTGCCCATCTTCTCACCCTCAGTGAGGCCATGTCCAGAGTGCTGTGTCCGGTTGTGGGCTCCTCAGTACAAGAGAGACATCAGCTACTGGCAAGGGTCCAGCAAATGCCTACAAAGATGATGAGGGGGGTCTGGAGCATCTCTCTTTTAAGGAGAGACTAAGGGAGCTGGGCCTGTTTGGACTTGAGAAGACTGAGAGGAGATCTCTTCAGTCCATGCATATATCCCAAAGATGGGTGCCAAGGGGATGGTGCCAGACTCTTTGCCGTGGTGCCCAGCAACAGGACAAGGAACAATGGCCATAAACTAAAACACAAGGACTTTCACCTCAACATGACAAAGAACTTTACATTGAGGAGGTCAGAGCACTGGAACAGGTTGCCCAGGGAGGTTGTGGAGTCTCTCTGGAGACATTCCAAACCCACCTGGACAAATTCCTGTGTCACCTGCTCCAGGTGACCCTGCCTGGGTGGGGGGTGGTTGGATAGATGATCTCCTAGGAAGGGACTAAAGGTCCCTTACAACCCTAACCATTCTGTGGTTCTGTGTTATCCTGGAAATAACTGCAGAGAGTAAGTGGAGTCAGTCCAACCACCATTAAAAAAAGTAAAAAGAAATGTTACTTTTAAATTAAAAGGGTATTAATTGGCTATAAAAAAGTCAGAATTTGTTGAACAGTCTGTTGGGTAATGTTCTGACAGGGTTTTCAGTAGGATTTGAGAGAAAAGTATGGAGAAATAGCTTGTGTTCTATCATGACCCCTAATTGCAAAGATGAGTGTTCATTAACAAGGATCGACTTCACTCCATTGTGGTGTGTTCCTTGCTGTAAAAGACCATTTAAGACACTGGCTTACAAAACTAGTAAAAATGTGTTGAGACAGATTACTTTGTGACTCTCTTGCCCTAAAAGTGAAACGGATATGGTAAGCTCATTTTTGAGTTTTTGCCATGTTACAAAACAAGAAGGGGAAAAGGTACATGTTCACTAAACTGTTCTGTTAGCATATCAGTCCCTGTGATAGACCCTTTAAATTGCTTTGGAACTTAAAAAATTCCAAAGGTACAAGTTTAAGCAGGTCCCTGACTTAATCCCTGGTATTTGTCGAGACCTAATAAATAAAATTCAGTTTTGTTGACTTTTGATTATAAAAGATGCTGCTGAAGGAAAAAATGATAGCCAACCTTTTGATATAATTGTTTCAAGAACCAACCTGCCTCTGATATTGCTTAAAACTTTTGGCCCTTAATACCTTAGTGAAAACTTGGATGATATATTGGTTGTCAGAACAAAAATTTCTCTGAGGCTCTAATCCATCTGAACCAATCTGGACATGCTGTACCCAACTACCAGCTCCCAGCATGAGTTCAGATCAGATGGGTCATGCAAAGGTGGTCAGCTATCACCCAGCTGGTGTGGCTGGTATGCAGAACTTCATCCTGGATGTTAGTAATCCTCCCTTTACAAATACTACCTTTAGTTCCACAGCTGAATCACAGTCTTGTGACCCTGGATGAAGGCTATCCAGTACACCAGTTTACGGTGCGTTGCGGTCAAGAGCTTCCAGCAAAAAACCTCCGTTGTTAACTCTCCAGTGACCACACGTGTAAATGTGCCCAGCAGCATGTAAGGGATACATCTGTGCTCCCCAGTACAGCCTCAGCATTGGGATGAACAAAGCCACACTCCTTTGGGCCGGAGGACTGTGACAGTCCCCAGCCTTTGTGAAATGTGCCTCACACCCTTCCTGATCCCTGGTGCTGTGTCCATCTCACTACATGTTCCTATAGCTTGTGCAGCAGTTTGTTCAGGGTTACTTCACTTACTTCCTTTTTTTTGTTTTCTCTTTTTTTTTTTTGCCTCTTACAGATGGACAAAAGAGGAAGAAGTCATTAAGAAAGAAACTGGACTCTTTAGGAAAGGAGAAGAACAAAGACAAAGGTAATACAAGTACACATTTAGTGATCAGGTTGTAGTTTTGAATATGAAATTTCTTTAGTCTGATACATACTTTTTGAAATAGAATATTGTTGGGCTGGTATATTGTCTAGGTATTTATTTTCAAGCTAAAAAAGTTGTTTTATATTTTCTGTTTGATTTTAGTATAACTCAGATCTCTTCAAATGAAAGGTTTTGGGTTTTGTTTTTGGTTTTTTTTTTTTTCCTGAGGAAAAAAGGAAGACTTAAAGGACTGCATCTTTTTTCCAATGTTCTTTCTCCTCATTTTCACCATCTAGTGCAGAATGTGGTCTATATAACATGATCCAGTTCTTTACCTGCATTTGTACTCTCAATTTACAAAGCACATAAATCCAGCACTGCCCAAACAAGTCAGTTGGTGTGCTTTTCTTTCTTTAATCTTAGGAAAATAGCCATTGTTTAAAATATATAAATGCTTCAGTGCTACTGATGAGTTGGATTTTAATAAACTCCACGTGACATGGATTTACAGATATGGTTGTACTCTTTTGTTTGGACACTAATCAGCTTTATGGGCTGAGTCGTAATCCAAGGCCTGAAGTTGACCTGTAATTCGGAGCCATTTGAACTAAGTCTAAATACTGAAATTGCATGTAGGTAATTTTGCATCTAATTTTGTGTCCACTTCTGGGAAGAAAGTTCTGGAAAATGGTTGTAAACCTCAGTATTGATATCCCAGTTTCACAAACAGGCACACAAATGCAGGAATTTGTGACAGAAGAATTGACCTGGTTCCTCTGATGCCCTCACTTTTAGTCTAGCTTAGCAAAAGAATGGAATTTCATAATTCCGCTGAAAACATTAACATCCCCATTTCCAAGTTTAGATAGCTGCCAAGAAGAAAATATTTTTCTTATAATTATATTTGTTTGATGACTTAAAATACATTATTATTATTTTCTTTATTTAAAATTATATTAGAATATAAATTATATTAAATATTTAATATATAAAATTATATATTATATATATAATACATAAATATATATAATTATATATATATATTTATATTAATCTTTCTAAAACTGAACATAGCCTGAGACATTGGTTTGATATATTCAGCGCCTTCCTGTGTTATTACATTGCAAGTGCCAAACTTTTCATTTGTTACAAGAATTACTTGAGATATGAGTCACATGCAGAAGGAGTCATTAAGGAAGAGATTTAATGATTTTATAGCCACCTTTGGGGGAAAATTTTTTTTGCACTGTCCTATTAAGGCATTACATTTGGTTACATTGAATTAGAAACCTGCCCTGCTTTTCCGTGTGTTTGCCGGATATTGGTCTTCATAGGGCCTGTGGGCTGCTCTTCTCCATCAGGAAAGGCTAACCACATCCTGCTTTTTAAAATGTTTTGTCTCTCACAATTTTTTTGTGTACTGAGAGCTTTCATCTTTCCTCCCTTAGAGGTACCATGACTTTGGTAATCTCTGTTGAAAGTTTCTCCTTAGAAGTTCTTTTGAGAGTTAAAATACATTTTGGCTTTTTTTCCCTCACATTTTTTCATTACTGTAGCACATTTTAACGATGATAAATTGCTTTGATAATTCACCAAAGCCAGAATTTTGCTGTGTCACCCAAACTTGGTAGATCTTTGCAGCTGCACTTTCAGAGCTCCACCAAATCTCCTTGGTGTGCAGTGCCTTGAGAAGTGTCCTTTTGGTGATAGATACAAATCCTTAACCCAGAGTAGGTCTTGATTCCACTGAATTCTCTGTTGCCAAAGATCTTTCAAACAGTATTTTTTCTTATATTGCCTTGCATTCTTTTGTATTTCCTTACAGCCGTGTTTTATTCCATCTGACCTTTGTTTTAATAATTGCACAGGTTGAGCACGTCAAGATAATATTATTTTCTGCTACTACACTTCTGTTCAGGGATTTTCTTGTGTGTCTACCTTGAATGGTTGCATTTATACTCCATTCAGTTAGTAGGTTTGGGGATATGATTTTTATTCTGAAAGGCTTTCTGAGTGCACTTTGCCTTTTAGGGCTCACTAGTTGCCACAGTAAAGGTCAGCACTTTGTACTTATTCATCATTGTTTAAATTTATCTACTTCCTGGTTTTCAGCCTTGCTCATACTATCTGGTTAACTATACCAAGCATTTTTAGAAATTACTCTGCTGATGCTCCTGATTTTAATTCCTTTCTTCTTATTGTTAGTTGAAAATCAGATGTTTCAAACATATACCCGTCTGGTTTTATTCTTTTTCTCCCATCTCTCACTGTCTTATTCTGAGTTAGAGAGATATTTTACATGCACTATCCACTTATAAGATAATATAGGAGCACCCTCTTAGAGGAAAATACCCCAGCACTTCTCAAACAGTAGAATCTGTATTTCTCTCTTTCCTTGAGGAAAAACTTGAGTTGGTCAGTAAGGGTCCAGGAAATTCGAAGGAGTCACATTCTGAACAGGTTGTGTTAGCAGAGTGAAAAGAAAGGCATCCTCTTACTAATTGCCAACAACAAATGTTAGGCAAAAATAGCCCAAATGGCAGCATATGGCATCTTACTTGTCAGGTTTTCTGGCCAGGGTTGGTTCTGGTGTACTTTTCTCTGCCCTTCTGAGTTATTAAAGATCATCTGCCACTCAGGTACTTGCTGAACAAACTCTTAATGCATGACAGCAGAGGGAATGACCAACCAGGATTGCTGGTTTGTGCCTCAGGGGCCATCGGCCTGGCACGGTGGTTGAAAGGTGGCTGTTTTCCTGTGGGAAGCAGCAGCACCAGCATCTCCAGCCTCTGAAGTTAGGGGGGACAGTATTGCCCAGCTTTCAGCTGACAAGTTAGCTCTGGAAAGAAAACTGTAAGGCCTTGTGCTGCCGGTCTCCATAAGGATGAGCCTGCTATGCTCACATCAGAATTGAGCCCCACCACCTTCCCTGAACAGTGGCCTCCATGTCACGTGAAGTCAGAGTCAACCTCCCTCGACATGCCTTTCACAGCAGCCTTGTTCTGTAAAGAGAGTATCTTGCATGTCTGGGCAGCCAGTCCAAGACAAGCACTCCTCACTGTGAACCGGGGTGTGCTACACAGAGGGCTGGGTCCCTAGTCCTCATGCCTGAAAGGAGTGCCTTCCTTCTGTGGATTTTGCGGGGTTTGTGGTGGGTATTGTAGAAACTAGTCCAGCTGCACTGTTGTGAGAAGAGAACAGCAAGACCAGGCCCCAGGACATCGGAGGGGAAGCAGGGAAGCTGATTACAAGACATTTCATACTGAGGAGATGCAGCTGCCTTAATGCAGACTTCATTTCCATCCCTTCAGCATCAGTTTTGTAAACACAGTTGCAGTTGGGAGAATAATAAATTCCAAACGTTTTGCCTGGGAGCCCCCACATACCCAGACAAGTAACGGCTGAGGGGACCATGTTGTTGGTCCTGCCCAGAGTATGTGCTACCTGAACACCTCCTTTTGTAAAGACAAACTTCTGAAGGTTAATCCTGACAACCATGCAGCACCATGTGATCATGTATGTGGGTTGCAGTCAAAGATAAAAGGGATGTGCCTGGCACAAGAGCCCACGGAGGTGGAAAGAAAGGGCCACCGTGCTGATCACCAGGGGTGCACGATGGAGGCCTCACTGCAGTTCTGGCCTGACAAACCCTCTCCTTTAGCACCAATGTGCACTGAACTGCCCCACGGTGCAGGTTTCTGAGTTACTCTCTCTGGAGAAGTGCCACCTCTCTCCAATTTGTGCCCAAGACTGTTCTTCCCCTCCCACCCCATCAGGTATCTATACTTAAAAGGCACAACCAAAAGGAACGGTACTCATTTTTTCTAGGAGATTTAATAACTTGTATTTTAGGACTCAGTCCAATCTATGGAGTTTTTGCTATTTAAACTTAACATTTTATTTAGATGGATCAGTCAACGTGTCTGTTAAGTGAGACTTTCAGCAACCTGTCAGACTTCTGAAGGCCAATAAAGACACTACAGTAGAATTTAATGCACTTTAAATGAGTTTCATATCTCTTTGTCGTTTTTTATATCTGTCAACATCTCATTAAAAGGGGAGAAATTTTAAAAGAAGTGTGTTTTCAATTGTTATTATATCTCTGAGTAATTCACTAAAGCAGGATATAGCAAAACTTGCTGGATGTAAACAGACTAAACAGGAGAACAGCACTCCACCCAGACATTTAAGCAATATTTTCAGCTTCCATCATTCAAGTGCTTTTGCTTTAACCAGCCTCGTTGTTATTAATGGCCATCATGACCCTCGATCCTCCTGTCTACAAGTGTCTCCAAACATTGGCTTTGGCTGCAGACAAACAGTACTCAGGCTGAAGGAGCAGTAACATGTCTGTGCTGCTTTTGGAATAAGACATTCTCAGGATGCTGGCAGCTGGATATTGTTCCCTTCTGAATTCAGTGCTAAATTTTATGGCAGCAGAAGCAGAATCTTTTACTGTCCCTTGCCAGTGATATGAGTGTCAGCGTAAGCAGACCTGCTTGTAAAGTACACACAGGCATTCCTGAGAGACATGCCTCCCAGAAATTACTTGTCCTAGAAGATTTTATCAGTAAACCAAGTTTTTTTTGTCTTGGCTCCAGAAAACTGTACAGGTTAACAAAGAGATCTGCTCAGAAATAATAATCACTTGTTATGTGATTGCTTGAGAAACTGAGAATCATCCCTTTTGCTGATATTTTTGCGAGGAATGTAAATACTTGGCAGGTTCATCTGTAGGGCCTTAGCAGAGCTGCTGTGTATGCAGGACTTCCTGAGAAAAGACCTTCCTGGAAGCTCTGTGCCATATGCAAATCCAGCAGATGTTCAATTTTTCTTTTGTTCAGAATTCTTGAACATGTCTTTTATGTTTACTTCCTATTCATGCTCTGTAAATTAAGATTAATGTTTACATTTTTTCTCAATAATTCAGCCTATTGTGGTGTCCATGTGCCTTGGCACAGCCTAAGGAGGGAGCTGAATAAGTGAAGTTTCTTTTTTATTGTAGTTTATCAGAAATTGTTTTTTTTAAAGCCTCTCTACTGTCCTACCATGCCTTTATAAAAAAAAACTTTGAATATGTTTCTCATGCTTTCTAGGCATAAAAAAGGGTTTTTTAAATCAACATTGTGTCATATTTTATACTAAAGTCAAGTAAAGTACCAAATAACCTCTTTCATTTTTTGTAAAAATACACCCAGACCTACTCCCAGAAAAAAAGCTTAAGTAATTGAGAGGGCCCTATAGCACCCCTTGAAGGTCAGTGAGCTCTGAGTAGCTGGAGAAGAGATTTTCAGCCACAGAACTGATGCTGAGAACATTGTCTTATCTCAAATCTCCTGGAGTCACTGCAGGTTTTGAAGAACCTTGAAATGGAAGGAGTTTTGCAGTTCCCATTATGGACTGAGGTTCTGTTTTCCTTGTTTTCTGCTTCCGTCACTGTCTCTACAGATCTGAAATAATTGATTTCAGTTAGCAAAACAGAGTTACCCTGTCTGGATAGCTGGGGAGTTTAACTTAAAGGCCCCTTTTAAATATCCCTTTAAAAGCATGTTATTCTCTGATCTCTATTCCTGTCATTTAAATAGACAGTACAAGCACCTTAGTAAATCTTGGTCACAGAATTTTAGCAAACCAAACCCAACATTTATGATGTACTTAAGAAAAAACTCTGAATGCTAAGGACACTAACCATAGTTACTTTTCACTTTATTAGTATTGAAAGACTCATTAGAATCTAGAATGTAGACCTCACTGGTTCTTAATAGACTGTTATGTTCTGTGGGATGTTTTCATCAGCTGAAACTTCAGAGAAGTCTTTTAACCCATATTTGGACAGGGTGACATGAGGTCAAGTAAGCTATAACAATGTGGGTCAATATCCCGAATATTATCATTTGATTACCAAAAAGGAGGATTTGGGATGACCGAAACTCTTATTTGATCTGGCTAGAAATTTTTCTGTGACATGCTGCTTTTTATTAGAAAATGATGATTTACCACCAAAGAAAGATTTCCAAGGAACATACCAGTTTCAATCAAAATTCTGTTAAGAAACTTGCCTTAGCTTCAAGGTTCGCTTTCCGGTAAGAGAAATTATGCACTTCTCCAAAATAGTAAATTGTCTCATTTGCCAGTAAACACTGGAAACTGGAGTGTATTAAAAGTAGTGCTGGCTAAGGATGCATCTGTTTCCAAGCTGATTGCTCAATCTGCCAGGTTGTTTCACATTTTTACATGATGCTTTTTGTAAAATGTCTTTTTAAGCTTCCCAGTCTCCTCATTGAATAAGTGATTAATTTTTTCCAGAGTTTACAGAGAATAACCAACTTGGTATCTTTGGCACCCAGTATGTATACAACAGACCAAGGTTTGAGCCACTGCTTTAAGATACATTTCTTCATGCAAATGGAGCCTCTCCGACAGAGGGTGTACAGCCTACAGCTGTACAAAGGCAGTTGGTCCTTTTACCTTTCTTGTGAGACCAGAACCTCAAACCTACACATCTGGTGGTCTGAGTTAGTGCCCTTTCTCTTCAATCCATGGGTTGCTAATTACTTCACATGAGTACAGCTTTTCTTTTTTACTGAATCTGAAATGTCAGAAGGGCTAGCATTCACCCTAATTACCGGTCCAACATGGAAGTTGTTTGGGTCGAATGCTTCTGCAGAGTGGTGGGTAGAACATGTTCCTTGCCACCACAGCCCGTGGTGCAAGCACACACACATTTTGGTGGGAACTCGGGGTTGTAGGCAGTCTGCAGAGGGGGCAACTGATTCTCTTGATTTCAACAAATGAGCAATACATTACTGGGTTTGCCAACTCTTTAATGTAATTACCACTGCCAACCAGCACCACTACCATCTGTATTTAGTCTGAAATTCAGCCAGTTGGTTTTAATCCAGTTCTCTGCCAGACACTGAGAAATCGAGGAAGCGGTTCAGCTCTGAGAAGGCTTACATGAGAGCAGTCTGGTGTAGAGGCCCATTGTCCTTTCTTTGGCCCACACTGGGCAATAGCAGTTAAAATCCTGGAATCCCATATGTGAGAGGGTCCAAGGAGGGGCAATGCCTGCCTCAGAATGCCAGCCTTCACATACTGAAGTCAGGAAGAGGGTCATTTTAATGAAACTTGTTTAATGAAGCAGTGCTGAGATCTCGTCTCCTGCTGATCTTGCCCCAGCTGATGTAGGATCAATGGTACCAGCATACTGTTGGACATCATGTGAGCTAAATACTGCTGGCCTCTCCCAGTCTGAAGCACAAGCAGCTCTGAGCCAAACCAGAGAAATATACTGTGTTGGCTTTTCTCAGGAAATATTGTAGAAGGACAAATAAAAATATAACAAAGCACCCGGTTAGACAGCCAGAAGGGGACATGTTATATATGTGCATTTCAAATTTGTCATCTTAAATGTTCGTTAGGAAGATAACTTAGAAGAGTCAAAAAATTTAACATTAATACTGTCATAATTTTGTGGACACACTCTGCTGAGTACAGGAGGGAGGGTCTAACTGAACTGGAACTGGCAATCCTCGCATTGTTTGATATCTTTGTGATAATGTTCTTTCTGGTCCTAAATTAAATGCAGATGGTTTTAGGTGTCATTCTACTCATAAGTCACCTCTAGAGTTACTTGATATATAAGGCTCTGCTTCCTGATTCAGTTTTGTCTGGCCACCAAAGTTAATTCATATCTTAACATTTTCATGCTTCTAAAGAGCAGGAATGTTTCTACAATGAGCTTTTGTTTCTTTAGTCTGATAGACTAGTAGTGTCCTCATTCAAGATTCTTAAAATATCCTCTTCTTTTCAATGCCTTACTTTAATCGAAATCCAGATACAATTTGGAAGTGTGATCAAAGACCTAGACAGACTTAAAATCCCAGGAGGAATTTTGGCCCTTAACTATTTACACTATTGTGGCAAAAGAGAAGTATAGTATATAAGAGTTTTTCTGTGTGCTTATTTTTTTAATTCCTTTTTTGATGCTTAAAGAAATTTGGTTTTAATGTCTGGTGCTTTATTTATTCCTGACACAAGCAGGTCTGAACCTGGAACCTAGTAGAAGTTGCACTCATTTTCAGCTGGGTGAATAGCATCAATGGCTATTTTTTTTCATCTCTTTTGAGCACAAACCAATTCTAGTTGGAAATCTGTCTCAGTGGTTTTGCTTCTGCTAATCTCAGATCTGATTCGAAAATTATTGATAAGGATTTCATTGTTGCTGACTTATTCACTGTAAAATACTTTTCCATTATGTAAAATATTTAAGCATTTTACTTTGAGACCTGAGATATATGCTAGTTTTGTACATTATTATTATAGTGATGTGAGGTAGGATTATGTCTTTTTCTTAACTGAGACAAATGTGTTCTCCTGTATTTCCATGTGTCCATGGTTTTTTACTGTTACAAAGGAACTTTATCCTGATATACCACTATTAAACAGGTTTAATCTTACCAGTATTTTAAACAGTATAGTTCTTGTGTAAATTTAAAACTATATCCTTGAAGGCTTAGTCTGAGTGGTGAATGTACTTTGAAGGTCCTGCATAGGTAAATTCCTACTCTTCTGAACTGTAGTGCAACCCATGCACGTGCCTGGACCCCTTGACTCTGGTGCCCTGCAGCATTTATGAGAAAGGAGCCTGGTGAAGGGATCTGAAACATGAGAGAGAGCTTGGCACAGTCCAACAAGGCTCCCCAGTCTCAGGATGGTTACCAGAGCTTCTGATGCCCCTGTGCACCGTCTACATGTAACCAGAAGCGCCCGACGTCAGTTACTTTTGGTGGAAGCCAACATCTTAATTAGATCTGATCTCAAGTGATTTTCCAAGATTCTGTGCAGTATATCTTGCATTATGTGACTAGAAATATGATTCAGATACCATGGGCTACAATTACCTGGCACTGTTGTTGTTATTATTGAGTCCAATATTTCATTGGAATTATTCTATATTTAAAGAGACCTCAGATTGCTCTTCTTAACAATGTAAGAGTTAATTCTTTTTGTATTAAATAAATATCAGATGTTTGGTAACTATTAAGGATTTGTTGTTGTTGCAGAATTTATTCCCCAGGCTTTTGGAATGCCTTTGTCTCAAGTGATTGCTAATGACCGGGCCTACAAGCTCAAGCAAGACTCTCAGAGAGAAGAGCAAAAAGATGTTTCAGATTTTGTGGCCTTTCTCTTGCCATTTGGAACTAAAAGACAGAACAAAGAACTTTCAAGCAGTAACTCATCTCTCAGCTCAACCTCAGAAACACCGAATGAATCCACTTCTCCTAACACACCTGAGCCAGCGCCACGAGCGAGGAGGCGTGTAAGTAGACACATCACAGTGGGGTGTGTGATGGTAGGTCCAGAGGGTCTAGCTGGATCAGGAAAAACCTGTTGTGTGTGTGGACTGTGAAATACTTTCTGTTTGAATAGTGGGTTTTTTCAGGTGGAAGTCAGCCGCGTCAACATCAGAAAACTCTTAACTGTAGCGGTAATCTTCTTTTGCTAATGCTGGTGGGAGAAGATCATATAGACTCTGCAAGTCTGTAACAGATCACAAAGAGGCAAAGAGATTATCTAGAAGTCTTCCTGTTTGTTCCCTTTATCTACCTCCTTCTGTCTAAGTCTTTTAGATTTAACAAATTCCATCTGTCTTCAACCAGATTTTTTCAGCAGGGAAAGTCTAAACCTATGTGTTTGATATTTATAGGTATACTTATCTTAATCTAGCTCTAACCTGATAATAAGTTTGACTATTAATCCCTATCCTTACATTAATAAAAATCCTCATGATCTAACCCATATCATATCCTCCGTGGTAAGTAAGGAGTTGTCAGACTAGATTTGTACCAGAGTCTTTGAAGGATGTTTCTGCATGCAGACTTTGATGATGCCTTTGACAACAAAACACAGAGTGGTGGATTTGGGTTGAATATTAAACTACACGTAAAATTGATTATTTTTTAGCATAAATCTGTTTCTTGTAAGTAAATTTTATGCTCTGAATTTTCCAGTTCTACAGTTAGTAATTTTTTTTCTTTTACTCTGGAATAAAGGTTCTAGACTCTACTGCTTTTTGATTTCATTTGCAGTGGAGGGAGAAAAAAATTGCATTATAAAATACTTTGAATAAAACCCCTTTTAAGAAGTCTGAGGTACAAGAACAGACTCTGGAAAAGAAAGTATTTTCTTAAGAATCTCTCCTTCTTTCATTGTTAGGATAAAACCTGCTTCATAGAAATTCTCTGTTGGGCTCTTCAAATCCGGGTTTTAGGGCGGTAGAACTGGGGTAAATTACAAATTGAGAGAAGGCAGAAGGCAGATCATGGGGCTCTGTGTTTGTCTAGCTGCCAGCTGAAGCTTGAAATGTCTATATTCTGTCTGCAAAACTGAAAGCATGATGTTTTCAGTCTTGTATATTCATTAATGCACATCTGTTGGTCTGTGCAAACCATATGAACAGGCATTTGTGCTCACACAAAAATGCAAATTACCCTGACAAAGTATAAAGGGAAACCCATGAAGTTCTTTCAGAATTTAGCGGTCAGTGACAAAAAGTAAAAGTTCACTGTATGCACTCATTGGCTTCAGAACCCTTTTTTCATAGGAGAGAAAGGTAACTTGTGTGTCCAGAGGTGAGTCGTCTGCTGTTCTTTTCATGAAGTGTGATAAGACTTCTGACATGCATTTGACCAATGAGCAAGCAGAACATAGATCCTTTGGTACATCCATAGAGATCCATCAGAACCAAGTTCCTAGAAGCTGAGGGAGGGTTTTGCTCGTTTTGTTTATTTGGATAATTGGTTGGTTTTAGGGGTTTTTTTTGGTCAATACTGGCATTGCAGCTTTCAGAGTGCAGACTTAGAGCCTTTAGTCCATAGCCATGAGGATGCAGTAGGACATGGTTTACCTACAGAGAACTAAGAGTAGACTAAGGTTGGCAGCATGGCATAAGGAGCTGACATTTTCTCTAGGGAATGAACTGAGGGAATGAATTTCATGAAATGACAATTATTTACCATTAATATCAACTCATGTCCCATATCTTGTCTGTCTTTATAGTTCTGTTTATTAGTGCACTTACTCCTCTGCCCTGAGCTTATTTAGGGGATGGTAAGGAAGCCTGTGCTTATCTTTTACCTCTTGAGCACCATTGCACTGTTGGTTTTCAACTGACAAATGCTTAGAAAAAATTTAAAAATTATTTGTTAGTGCATGTAACTGATACAACCAATTTATTACAAAAATGCTGCACAGACACTTGGAGTGCCGTCCTCCTAAACTTAAACTGGAGGGATTGTTTATTATTGCACCATTCACTTCTTTGCAACTGTCATTCACTTTTGTGTATTTCAGTGAGTCTTCAAACACTCAACTGAGACTTTCAGTAAGAAAGTAATGCTGGCTGCAGAGCTCGTGGCATGAGTGCTGTGGTTCTCTCTCCTCCAACAGCTTGACAAAAATCACTGTTGCTGCATTTTCTGTGTAAGATTTTTGCCCAGCAGTTGGAAGCTGAGACTTTAAATTCCACTTGCCTTCATGTTTCTGTGTGTTTAGCTTAAGACATCCCCGATGTATTTAGACTTTGAACTCGTCATGTGGGAACAGGGACTGGTATCCATTATGTGCAATGGTAATGCCTGGTAGATGGAACTTGATTTTCTTTAGTTGCTGGGCACTGGAGTTCAGGTGTGTCACTGGACCTGGAGCAGTGGGAAGTGGTGTGCACAGTCTCCTCCTGCACTGTTCCTCAGCAGTCAGGTAGGTCTGGCTGAGCCCAAGCTAATAGGTCTGGCTGAGTTTGAGCTGGATCCATGGAGCATGTTGGCAATGTTTTCTTGTGCACTCTGTAAAATCAGAGCTGGCCTGGACTTAGTATGGCCAAGCAGTGACTTCAGTTACTGAACTCAAGGTCACCCTTCCTAAAGCCAGCTCAGTGTGCCAGTTAATCCACAACTTTGATAAAATGCCCAAGGACCATGTTAAACTGACTGTATTTGCATCTATTTTAGGGATCTGAATCCAATTTAAGTGACTCTGATAATGATTCATGAGGTGAAGATGCTTTACAGACAGGAAGGGATCAGTAAAGGCAGGCACCTGTCACACAGGGGCTGCAGTGGTGAGGGTGGGGTTAGGATTTTCAATATCTATTGATTTATTTGATGTCTGGAATGCCAGACTCTTAAATAAAATCAAAATATCATTCAGTTGGAATTTTACACACATGGATCATAGCCAGAGGTTCTTGTTTGGTTTGGACGGGTTTTTTTGTTTGTGTTTTTGTTTCCTGTTGGCAGGAAATGGTAAAAGGAATCAAGCAGATGTACTTTTGAGAGACATCAGAAATAAAGGTCAAAAGTTACATTCTAAAGGATCTAGTAATTGTTTATAGGAATGTGGATTAAAAAAATCTAAAAACTTCATTGTACTTCATTTATACATCTACCATGAGTTACAAAAAATAACTATACCTGCTAAGTTAAATGGGGTTTTTTTTAAGGTATTATGAACTAGAAATTTATCAATGAGTTTGAAATCTTGGTGGACTTTTTGTGAGTTTTGCCTGTGAGTTGAAAATCTTTATAAAGTTCAGTTGGCTAGGCTGATGGGACAAAATACTTCTAGAGCTTGAAATTCCCTTATAAGCAAACGTACAGTTCTCATTTAATAGATATAGAGTTCTGACTAATAGTCTATAAATTACCTATTAGCAGAACAGTGTGCTTTTAACAAACTATAGTTGTCAGAAAAGTTTTGAGTAGGAATTAACATTTTCTTTATTATTTCTTAGGATGACATGCTGCATCCCTCTACAGTACATTTTAAGTTATGGTAAAATTTGTGCATTGTTTGAGAAAGAAAGAAAATAGTTTATAATAGGTATTTTTAATAGGAATAAACCGGATTTTTTTCTTTGTGTTTTATTATTATTGTAAGCCTACATGTAACCTAGAATGTTTCTGCTTCGTAAGTTTAATAAGAATTGAGAGAAATGGTAATTTTGAAGTGGCAATAATATAGTGCTTTGAAAAAAGCCTTGTTTTTCAAGTATGAAAATTGAAACATGCCGTAAACCTCCTGCTGCTTGTGCTGCTTTATCCTTTACAGACTGCTTGAACTTCTGCACCTTGCCATGATCCGAATCTGACTTTCAAAGCTTTCATTGGAATTTTAAAGATTTTAAAATATTAAGATACCTGAAGTAGAATTATTTAAAAAAATATTACCCCTCAACTTCTCTCGTGTATCTTTATTCTGTGATAGAATGGGATTAGTTCAAACTCCACAGCTGTATGTATTTGTGATACTAACTGTTAACTGTATATGGTGTATGATTGTAAATCATTTTGCTTAAGTTTCACTGACACAATGCTCCAAGCTACAGAAGAGGTAGGCAATAAGATTTAAAAATATCTATATATTTCCATACACATGGATATGGTACTGTTGAGGTGCACCCACAGACCATGATTCATCCTTGCCCTGCAGTATGTATAAGCTTAGAACAGTAAAAAGATGGAGCAAATGAGTGGAAAGCATTTTGGTTTTTCCGTATTTTAATTTGTATTCATTGTAATATAAGAATAATATTGGTACCATAGCAGTTTTCTCCCATCCATTACACTGGTATTATAACTTTGTTAATTTATAAAAATGTTGTAGCTAATTGTATTTTTATATTAGTTTGTTTAAAATGCAGGTAGGCAAAAGTCTTTCTTGGACATCCTGTGGTGCTGTCTTCCCCAGCTCTACTGACTATTCATGTGCGTGTATTTTGCAGGGCGCGATGTCTGTGGACTCTATTACAGATCTTGATGACAATCACTCAAGATTGTTGGAGGCTCTCCAGCTCTCTTTGCCAGCAGAAGCCCAGAGCAAGAAAGAAAAGGCAAGAGATAAGAAACTAAGCCTGAACCCTATTTACAGGCAGGTTCCCCGGCTTGTCGATAGCTGCTGCCAGCACTTGGAAAAGCATGGTAAGAATATTTTGTTTTCCCAGGAGTGGCAGATGTATTTTTACTATAATATAAATAAATTCCTATTTTGGGAAGTATATGCTTCCATTTGTAAGGGCATCTTTGAAAGCTAGACATTTTCCCTCCTGTTTTGCCTCTTGCTAAAAATACTGTCTCACAAGAAATTACGTACATAGTAACTTCCCAAACTGAAGATCTATGCTACAAGCCTGTAAACTGGCCTATAGAGCACAGGGATAGAGGCTTTTCTTGGAGGTCACTCATCTTGTACTGGGGTGCTCAACTCTGCAGAAAGGGCTCTTCACACCCCTCAGGTTTACCTGTACCTTCAGAATAAAAAGTCTGAAATGTGCCAGGCAGTCTGCAGTCAATCTTCACAACCAGTGGATCTTAAGGTGTGAGATCTAGATGAACTATTTGTACTGTAGTGCAAGACTTTTGATATTTAAAGATGGGGGCTCAGAATAAGAAAGAATTCCATGCTAAATATATATTAGGCTCCAAGAAGCCTGTTCACTGCAAGGCTTGAAGGCTGAATACTCAGTTTGTCTCTGGCTGGATTCCTCCTGACCAACCTCAGGCTCAGGCCTGCTCTCTCCAAAGGAAATTACAGATTCCTGCCAGTATTCTTCTTGTGTGTTCATGATTGTCCAGACACAAACCTCTCACAGCTTTACATAATGCAGAAATAATGGTCAATCTAGGTATCTGCTCACCATCTCTGCCAATGTATCTTACCCTTGTAAAGATTTTAATGGTAATTGAATAACTTGGCCACAGCAAGATGGAGCTATCACATGGCCAAATAATCAACAAACCATAAAATAATGACGTTTGTAACAGCAAATGATGTATTTGATGCTAATTTCACTAGCAAGAAATCATTTACTAACTCTGAAGGAAAGGCTTTTATAGATGAGGTACTGTAGTTTAAACAATGCTGAGCTTTCAGAATTCATAACTGAAAACTATCATCCTGACAAATGTATCAAGAAACACTGCAAAAGATAGTCAGATAGTCATCTTTTACAGAGATTAGATACCATGGCTGACAAGTAAGTATGGGATGATTAAGTTTGAGATTAATGACTTCCATCCCTTTAAGCAAAGGTAGCTGAGTTTGGAGAACATAAAAATGTCTGAGATAGCCAAAAAAGCCATCCAACTGAGTATCATTTGGATACTCTGCTTTTATGTCACCTGATCATCTGTGATAAATTTTTTAATCCTCTTAACACACTGTCATAACTGAGTTCTTTTCTATATGATACTCTTCATGGAAATACTTGATTTACATTGAACTTTTCTTTTAAAGGAAATTTATGATGTATTATTGTGTGTTAACGTAAACTATAATATACCACTGTGCAATAATCTGATATAATATGGGGCAAATGCTTCAATCTTCAATTTAATCTGCTGTCCACAAGACAGTCATTGGCACTGAGAGGAATTTAAAGATGGTAGATGATGGACACTGTAGCAACACTATTCCAGGCTATATGATGGACCGAGTTGCTGATTCTGAAAATACTTGCCTATATGCATAAGTCCTTTCTCAGCAACAAATCACCAGCAGTTTCTGATGAATGCTTTAAAGGATAATTGTGAACATTATATGACAAAAAGTGGTTATGTTTTTAGACATGAAAGTCCCTGTCCTTGTTCACCTTTCCCATTTTCTCTGGGATCACATCCCAGAGGTAAAAAGGCCTGGCTTTCTTTAGATCTGCAGTGTAGAACAAACATTGTATGTCTGTGTAGGAAGAGGTAGCCAGCCTGCAGGTTTTGCTCAATGCGTGTATCTCCATCCCAGATGATTCCCTGCAAATGTTCCTGGGTTTACTAAATGACAGCCCATTAGTGAAATTTTCTGTTAACCAAAGAGTGAAGATTTAAAAAGAGGTGTTATGTTTAGACTAAAAACTAAAAAGCAGAGTCCTGTCTGAATTTCTCTGATGAAGATCTGCAGCTCCAAATACTGCTCAAGGTGACGCATCTCCAGCAAGCAAGTATAACCTAATGGCTGTCTAAAGGCATTTGTTTCACAAGGTAATTAAACATCTCCTATATGTTAGTAGAGATTAGAGCTGCAGAGTAGCCCTTGTTAGACCATAAACTTCCAAGCTTATAGATAATTTCATCCATTTTACAAAAGTGTATAACTATGTGAAATTATACTATGTACACAGATCCTTAAGGCTCTAAAATTTCCACTCACACTGTTATTGCTAAAGACCATGACACCTCTGAAATTTTTCTTGTCCTGTTAGTCTGCAAGGTATGTCCATTCGAGAACCATATCATCATTTGTTTTATTTGTAGTGACTTTCTACAGTGCTAGAAGAAGGTTTGAACTGTGATCTTATGAAACAGTGGGCAACACCAATTTTCTGATCACTTTAGGTCTAAATGACTAAATGACACTTCTGCACTTTGCCTAACAGTGCAACAACAGTGCTTCTTTGTAGCTTTCCCTCTGTATAATAGCTGTTCCTACGTTATAGGCTGCTCACAACTCCCAGCTGAAGTTCTTCCCTTCCACAGTCTGCCTGAGTGCCCTTTTTATCTACCTTTGAAGGAGACTCTCAACTTTGTCTTGACAGGTACTTTATAGTGAGTTACCCCAAGTACCAACTTCATCTTGTACTGAAGGACACAGCTCAATGCCCACGTATTTAGTTGTTCTACTGCCTCTTTCCTTTGATGTCAGTCCTGGAAGTTACACCTGCAAACCCTGAGCAGTGCCTCAGTCTCTGCATCCCTTTGTTCCTCATAGCAGTGGCACTACCAAAGTGACATCACAAGAAATGTCACAGAGATGCCATTTTGCAGATTAAGTGTGATTCTTAGAACCACAGGGGATGGCTTCTTAATCCCAATTGAATCTTGCATCTACATGGTAAGTATAAGTTTGTGGAGAAATATGTTGCTTCTCTTTAAATCCTTTTAAGTACACACATAGGTCAGAATGTTTTGGTTCAAAACAATTTTCAGGAGGAAATTGAACAATAAAATAGTACTATGATGTGTTACACTTGCAGGTCTCCAGACAGTAGGAATATTCAGAGTTGGAAGCTCAAAAAAGAGAGTAAGACAGGTGAGTGGATATGGATATGGTTTTCTTTCATCAGCTATGATACAAGCAAATCTGATTCCTTTTGTTGTGATTTCTTCCCCATCTGTAGTATGGTGAAATTTAGGCTTTCTGGGTCAATGACTTCACTTGTTTTTTGATGGCTCATAAAATGTCCAGTATCTTTTACATCTGGTGAAATCCTTGTGAGGTTCTCAGCAGGTTAACAGTCTCTGTATGTTTTGCTCTGCAAAAGTAGCACAGGGTTGGAGATCCAAATAAACTACAGTGAAGAAATTTTCCAAAGGTCACGCTGCAGGGAAAAAAAAATCTTGGCTGTTCGTTTCATCTCAGAAACAGCTGAAGCTCCCAAAGTAAACTCAAACTGTAAATCTTTTTTGGAAAACTCAATGGTATGAGAAAACATGCAAGTACAGAACAATCTCTTTTGACCCTAAGATTGCTGCTCCTAAATATCACCTTTCTTTTACCCTTGCTAGACTTCAAGGTCTGAGCAGACCCTTCCAAGTCTTAGTCTCAGCCAAATTATGAAAAAGCAAAGATAGTGTACAATTAGGTTCCAGAGATAAAGTCAAATGTGGATGTTAGCTGCTAGGTATACTTACCTAGATATTTCACTGTTATTCCCAGAAGCTGGGAATGCATGTTGAATTAGAGCAGTGGAGAATGGTGGTTAGTGTTTGCATGATGCATAAGGAGAGGATAAAAAGTTACGGGAAAATAGCACCCCCCCCAGAAGTTAAGACCAAAAACGTCAAACAGAAAAAAAAGCAAAAGCAAGCTCCACTGCATCTGATCCCAGAAGTTACTTCTTTGCAAGAAGTTGCAAAAACTTCGCAGTGTAATGTTTTATCATTCTGGAAAGGTACCTTGAATAGGTAAACTGAATTGATTTTGGCTGATAGGACAGTATAGCCTACTGAATTGTAGCTCATTCTCCAGCAGTTTCTATTCCTGAGTAGCTGGTGTAACACTAAGCTAAAAAAACATCTGCAGAGGCAGTTGTCAGATCAACACTGAACTAGATAAAGTATTGAAGTTGCATCATACTTCTGAGGAAAAAGCAGAGAGCTTCTATCATTCACTTGTAAACCAAGCCTTACTTTAAACGTCAATGTCTTTCACCACTTTTTCTTCTACTCTGTTTTCAAAAGGTGAGGAAATCAAGAGATTTGGGTTTCTATGTTTTTTATTACATGGACTAATTTATTGAACTAGGTAAACATATATTTCCTTAAACAAGGAAGCATCAGCTTGGCCCTTGTAGTTACAGTAATAAATGCTGTCAACATGACCACATGTGAAAGTCTGGATTCAATTAAAATTCCACTCATTTTCTGAACCATAGAGAGCCATACCCAGCACTTCAGATTTTGGTGTGCTTTTGCAGCTGTTCATTAGTTTTTCTTGTGTAGAAAGTAAGCATATTTTGTTTTCCTTCCTTCCCCAGTTAGAAAATGTCCTGTTTCCACTGTAGTTTTTTGCAGTAATTGCATAAGTAAGTAGATGCATTTGCCAGCAGGGTTTTTGATTGGCGAGCAGGAAGAGAAAATCTAGAACATGTGCATCTCTTGCAAACCTCCTCCATCATGTTCAGTGAGGTGTCAGACAGAGGGCCCCAAGCTCGTGTTGACTCGAGGTGGTATATCTGGTGCATCAGGATGCCAGGTACCATCTCGTGCCCAGAACAGATGCTCGAGCAGAGCATTGTTGCCAGAGTTGGAGTGGGCAACCCTTGATGCTGAGCCTGGTGGCGCTGGGGCAGCTTCAACCCTGAGGACAAAGAGTGAAATAACTGGAGCTCTGCTCTCCTATCCCCTGTTCCAGCACAAATGTCCTCATCTCTCATAACATTCAGTGGATGCTGTACATCACCACCTGTATCTTCCAAAAGCCTGAAAGCCTGAAAGCATTCCATGTGAATGCAGTCTGAAAGACAAAGTTGAAGAGTACAATATACAGTTTTAACAGCCGTGATACCTGGGCCTGAAATGTGGCCACACCTCACCAAAGCTTCTATGGTATTTTACTGCTTAGGACATCTCTGTAGCTCTCACAGGATATCAGACCACAAGTGCCATAGTTAAGACTGTAACAGCAGTTTATGATTTAGCCAGCTATTTGGGAAGTCTGAATTCCTGATGCAGTGCTGATCTGTTTCCTCAGCTGCTTTCGGGCACTTAAGTGTAGAAACAATCTTCTGGATTGATGTAATTTATGATGCTCCACAGGGATGTTCTGCATTTGTCACCAGTGTGGAGAGTAGAATTAAGCTGGCAATGAAGTCCTAAGTTGGCACTGGAAAATCTTTGATCATAAATCAAAGAATAATATTTGATAAAGAACATATTCTGGTCTTCATAGCATAATTATTCAGTATTAGTGATAACTGATATTAATAATGTTAAAAGTAATCCTAATAAATTAGAATGGAGACTGTGGTTTTTAATGAATACCTGTGACACCTATTACAAAAGCACCATCTCAGCTGAAAACAAAAGATTTTCACACTGAACACACTCAAGATAGATTTGCACATGATCAAGATTTGCCACAAATTATCACAGGGATATAGTTTGCTTGTGACTTAGCTTCTTTCCTCTCTTTGGTATGTTTGTAATATTCCTGGTGAAGAAACCTGCTACCTCACATTTCTTTGTTTATAAGATTTAGCTGTAATCACTCTCTGAGAAGATAGGTGTGACATTGTGATATCTCCTAATGTTAACAAAGGTACAAATTTTTGCTAGGGAATAGTTTTAAAACCTCTTGACTGTTTTCAAAATGCAAAAAGAGTAAAAGGTGAAGCTGTCAGCCTGAGGGAAGTATTCTGCTCATGGTGCTGGAAAATCCCCCCAGAAGAACAGGTTTTTACTTTTTCATAAGAGGTTTGGGAGAGGGGTTTTTTCTGCCTTTGGGAAGTGTGATGCCTTTGAATTATACAGAATTTGTCTGAGGGCCAAAGCAGGGAAGGAAAAACAGCAGTACCTTGTAATGATGTTAGCTTGCTGTTTGTGAACTCTGTAGTGATGATTACTTAATAACTAAATTAGGAAGGCCAAACGAGGTGTGTGTGAAGGAATGTTGTGAAGTCTTGTGAACCTGTCTACTTGCTACCTATCTTTACACACAGTCTTAAATGACGAAAGAAATGTGAATTTGGTGGATATTAACATGATCTTGCTAATAATGTTTTTCTAAAAAATCATAAATGTTGCAAAATGCAGGTTTAGCCTTTCTGGTTCCAGGGATAATGCAGTAAGGTGATATAAGAGCCTGTCTTGTAATTTTTCTTATTCTCTCTGGTTTCTGCCTTTGCTATGAATCTTGCATTTCTGCAAAAATTATACTTGGATACATGTTTTTTTTCAAGTGTGTTATATATTAGCTGGAAAAAAAATTGTATTTTATTACAATCAGGTACAAACCTTAGGTTATGTATTATGGAATAAGCAGCAATTAGATATGAATTATATCTTTGACCTTACCGAAGACTAGTCACGCTCAGTCTTGAAAGTGAAAATGAGTAAATCTGTTTCTTAAAAGATTTTCTGTGTTGGGATGTTTAACTGGGACAATAAGTGACTATGGTTTTCTCTCATAATTTTTTTCAGTTACGTGAAGAGTTTGACCGAGGTGTAGATGTTGTATTAGATGAAGAGCACAGCATTCATGATGTTGCTGCCTTGTTAAAGGAATTTCTGCGTGACATGCCTGACCCACTTCTTACCAGAGAACTTTATACACCTTTCATCAATACTCTCTGTGAGCTCTACCGCATCTTGATTCATCAATTTTCAAAAGCTAATTTGTTTGAATTCTTTGATCTCTATTAGTAGCCTTCTTTTATTCTGTTCCTCTGGCCTTGATTTGCTCCAAATATTTGTATATTCAATAATACAGTATATTATTTAGTTTAAATTTACTGAGGTATCTTCTTGGTTTTTATACTGTATAAGTACAATTCAGAAAACTAGAACAAGAAGGATTTTGCTAACTATACATATTTTTGCATTTGTAAGGATGGAATTCATGTTGTCTATTAAAACCTGACCCTGTCATTGATCCAACAGTGCCAGCTGACAGACTCCCATTTGAATCCTCATATCTTAAAACTTTTAGATCTGTCCACTGACCAAAGTTCCAGCTTGGTTTCAAAAATTCAAGTTTCTTCACAGTTAATGGTCCTCAAAGCCATCATATTAAGTACTCCCAATTGTGTTGCCTAAGACCCAAGTGCAGACTCTCAGGGATTTAGGAAAAAGTAAATTTGGACTTTTCAAACTTAAGCATCTGCCTGATAGGTGTTCTTCAGATGCTTTCTAGCCCTCATGTCTGAGATCATGCCTCTGTCCCACCTTTGTCACTGGCTACCATTTAGATGGTAGATGGTTCAACTGGTGGTGATAGCAGAACATCCTTTATTTCTCTGGTTGCTTTTCCAATCTCTTGGTACTTCTGCGAGGTGAAAAACTGTAAGAAAACTGATGAAAAATGGCTGAAGCATAAATCTGACTGGAGTGCTTGACAGCTACAGGTATATGCCAGTAGTTAACCTAAATAAATGGAGTAAGTAGAAAAATAAGCAGAATATATGAGTCTAGTGACAGTGATGGAGTGTAAAGCATGGATTTTGCTCTCCTACAGGAGAAGAAAAATCCTATGAACTTGTGAGTAAAATGTTGACCAACTAAGGCAAAAAAACCATAGCAGTATTTCTTACAGTTCTGATGTTTCCTTAGAGTTTTCTCTTTTTCTTCTGATGCTGTAAGGAAAATGATTCTTAATCAGAGCTATTTCTATACCTTCCTTTGGGTTGGGAACAGTATATTTGTTCTGCTTTTAGGTTAGTTGGAGTGATTTTCTTAGAACATATTTTTTCCCCTCTTAGTATTAGAGCCAGATGAACAGCTCAGCACCTTACAGCTTCTCATTTATCTTCTACCTCCTTGTAACTGCGATACCCTTCACCGGCTGCTGCAGTTCCTCTCCACAGTAGCTGGCCATGCTGAAGACACCAGAGACAAGGATGGCCAAGAGGTAGGTCCTGGTCACTTGTGCCCTTTGACTTTGCTTAATTTGTGGTCTGGAAACAGACCTTTGAAGCCTTGAAACATACACAGTGGCGGCATATCCCTGAAAGATGGACGGGACTTAATCTATTTTCCTGCAGTTCTGCCATTTGTTTACTGTGTTCTTAGGGCTGTGAAGGTTTAATTTTTGTATGACTTAATCAGTAAAGCATCTACGACTTCCTTTGGGAGATTCAGTGTACTAACCTTGCTGTCAAGAACATCTAATGGCATCCATACTTCTCCCACTGCCATGTTTATCCCATTGTATTCTATGGAAAAAGTACTCAAAAAATGTCAGGCATGCAAGGATATGCTTTTTCATTTTCTTTTCATTCTCTGTTGTTGCTTTTTTATTTGGCTTTTGGGCATAGCAGTTCACTTTTTGGTTCTCTTAGCTGCCTTGTGTGCCCTGGGTAGTGAAAAATAAAAAACAGAGGACAGGAACTCCAGCTGTATCCTTGCAACTGCCAGACCTCATCACTAGCTGGAGTCAGGGTTCATCTTTGTCTGTTTTCTTTCTGACCTCCTTAACTGTTCGGTCTGGACCAAATTTAGTGGAGAGTTTGATGTGCGCTCACTCCACAGAGACAAGAATTCCCACAGCCGTGGGGCTGAGCTCTAGCCCTGAGCATTCTTACATCTGCACCTGTGCCCATTCACACTAGGGAAGACCTGAAAATCCAGGCTTCCTGTTTCCTGCCAGGGAAGTGCTTGGAGTAGTAGGCTGCTGTGCAAAAAGGGCAGCTCTGTTAACTGAATAAAATGGATATAGTCTGTCAGTGCTTGACAAAAACATACTGGTTTATCTGTGGAAGGACTTCTCAGTCCTCTGAACTGCAGCAGAGACTACTTCTGAGACTCAGGAAACTCCTCAAGAATTTTGTCTTCCAGATGGAAAATCCTGTTGATTTTGTCAAACTTGGGTGCCTTTTGCTGTTGCATGATTTTAACAATTACCACTTTGAGACCTATTTTTGCCAAATTTCTGCCTCAAATCCTAACTTCCAACTATCCCATCTTCACAAGTCCTAATTTCCAGTGATGTATGTGACTTCAAGGCCTATTTCACTTTTAAATCCACTATAAATGTTATTTATTTATTTATTTATTTATTATTTATGTTCTCAGCAAGGAGAAGATAAAAAACTGTATCACTGTGATGGAAAGTGTTTAGGCAGAGCAGCCTGTAACAGTTTTACTGTGCTTAAAAACATGTATAAACCAGCGGAGGTCATGGTCCCCCTGGTCCTGCAAAGAGTTCTCTGTTGGTTCAGGAATGTACCCAAGAGGATCTTATTGCAGAGCTAGGGGATGCAGCTTTAGCAGAGTTGATTTGGCTCAGCCGTTGTTCATCAGCTTTACCACAGGTATTTTGGCAAGGCAAATTTACGTAAGCTATCTTGACAGTATTGTAAGCATCATTGCAGAATATTATGTGCAACTGGATACTTTTTATAGATAATACAGTATTCTGCTTACAATTATTTAAGCTATTTATGAAGAATTAAGTGAATAAAGGCATACAGGGCAAGAGAAAGTATTTTATCAGGCTGTTTGCTATCACTGGAAGGGAAACAGCCAAGCTTTGGCACACAGGCACTTCTGTTGATTTCTTTCAACAACCCCTCTCTTGCAAAGATGAAGACGGATGACTAGCTTTATTAAAATTACTCATTGAGTTAATTTCAGTGGAAATGTTTACAGCATTTTTACGGATGCCCTGAGGCTGTCCTTAAGAAAAGGCTCGCTCCCTGTTTGTACAAACAGCCTGGTCGTGCAGATCGGGGCACAGCCAGAGGTGTCCCCGGCCCACCTGAGGCACTGTGTGCCTGTGCATCCGTGGTGGCTCAAAACTCAGAGTTTAAAAAGCAGGTCACCTGAGAAACAGGTGGGTGCTTGGTGGTGTGCAAATAAGGGTGTGCTGTTCTCACAGTCATGCTGGGCTGAGTCTCTAAACAAAGAGCCGACATGTTTGCTACGACTGCCCATGCACCTACCTAGTACAGGTGTCTTTCCAAGAGGGCACACTGCTCCTGCCAATAAAAAGACAAGCTTTTTACAGTTATTTCTGTGCTGTCTGGTTGAGTTATTTAAAAAATAAACCAGGTGTAGTCTGTGCAGTTTTAAGTTTGACTAGAGTATTTGGTAAATGATCAGCTACCAAAAAAATTTTAAAATCCTGCTTTGAAATCATCTGCTTTGTACAACTCAATTCTTGAAATTCTATTTTCACTACCTCTTTTTGATGTCTCTTTATATCCTTTTAAAAAATTATTAGTTCAAATGACCTCTACCTTTTGCATTGCTGAAGGAATAGAAGGGGAAAATAGTAGTCTAATCCAAGTATGACAATGAAAGTTTTGATGTAATAATGTATATGACATATTTTTCCAATAATTCCTGTCTAGTCTAGTATGTATTCCTAGCCTTTTACTTTTTTAAAATTCAGGTTACTGTTGCTTCATTGAGCACAGTTTTATAAAAGTAGGAAAAAAAGTAAAAAACCCATCAAACTAAAAAAAGGCCACCTAAAAAGTAAACATTTGGCATGTTCTAGAAATATAGGAAAATACCAATAAAAGCAATGAGCCTGCTCCTTAATTATTGCAACAGTTTAAACAAGGAAAAGTATCGCTCTATATATTTCAAACCGTGAATGCTACTTGAGAAAGGCAGGAGCTTTCAGTAGTTGTTCCTAGAGACAGTAAAGTGCTGAGATGCTGAAGTAGGAGGGAGGTTCAGAGGTATGCCACTGTTGAGCTCCCAGGGAATTAAGGGCAGAAAACACTTCCACCTCCTACTACTCTAATCCACTTGAAAATATATCCAGAAAATCCACAGTACTTGTTACAGAGATGTTCAAAAGAAGAGGTGTTTCTAAAAGTTGTTCATTTTTTATTGACAAGCAGCAGGTTTTGGTTTTGATGAATGAAACGTCTACTAAATCAGGGAGGAGAGAGAGAGTATGTGTGTGTTTGTGGATGTGTAGCGATGTGAGTGTGTATACATGTGTCTATATACATATATGTATACATTAGGCCCTGTGAGACCCCACCTCATTTTTATTCTCTTTTCTAGATTACTGGGAACAAAATGACATCGCTGAACCTGGCCACCATCTTTGGCCCTAACTTGTTGCACAAGCAGAAATCTACAGACAAAGAATTCTCAGTTCAGAGCTCAGCTCGAGCTGAAGAGAGTACTGCTATCATCGCTGTTGTGCAAAAGATGATTGAAAACTATGAAACCCTTTTCATGGTGGGTGGATTTTTTTTATGTTAGTCATATACATTTGTAAGATAAGTGAGAAAATACATTATTAATATTAAAGTAGATGGGGATGAAATAAACTGTAGAAGCTGCATTAAATTAGGAACAATTATTATTGGTAAAAAAAGAGTCTTCTAGCAAGGAGAATGATCTGCAGCAAGTAAAAATATTAAAAATGTGTACTTGTATCTTGCTTAGAATGGTTTCTGAGTAGGTAAAGGTATATTGTTTAGAAGATTATCTGTGAAAATGATGGGGTTGGCCATTCAGTTGTATACTGAGCAATGCATGGACAAGACTGAAAATGATCTTTCACATCTCAGTTTTGGAAGTCAGGAAGACAATTTTTCTGCAGGGATTAAGAGATCCTTGATTAATTTAAAGAATTGCCTTCCCTACCCAAGACTTTTTTTATTGGATGGATGGAGAGGAAGGACAAAGCTTTCTTTGTTAGTTTGCTAGTTGGGTAAAAGGAATAAAACATAAATCTGTGTAGTTCCTAAGTTTCCTTCAGTTCTCTTTCTGAAGCAAGCAAGTTCTTCATAATAAGGCTGATGGCCTTGGACATGTTGTTTACTTAAGATGAAGCTTAGTTAGATCACATTTCTCATGCCTAGCAGTTACCTGAGCAGTTCATTCTGTGGCTTTTTCTTATGCTCTCTTTGTGTACAAAATTGTAGGTCAGCTCAGCATGACTTACTTGTGTCTGAGGGAGCCCTGCTCTGGGGTGTAGCAGAGGCCAGTCAGACCTAGTGGCGGTCTTCATTATTCCGTCTTCATTTCAGTAAAAATACACATTGTAACAAAACCAGTAATCTTGAAAAAAATGGAAAAAACTTCGGTTGTTGTGTCCTGAGACTAAGCAGCACTGTATGTTACACTGAGGAGATAAGTTTCGAAAACAGAAAGAACACTCTGGAAACCTTCAGTGCTTCAGCAAAGCTGAGGGCTGGAGACCTTGCTGGAAGAAGATGAACAACCCTGAACTGTGGGCTGATGGCCACATAATTCTGTAAATGGAAGATGTCTATCAGTTTTCAACAGGGAGCAGAGCATGAGAAAGCAATCAGAGCCCTGCCTCAGATGTCTTAGCCTCAGATGAACTTCTTTGTGGTTTTCCTGCCTTTTATTTTCTGTTTTTACTCTTGTACCAGTGAGACACTTGCAATCATTTTCTTTTTTTTTTTTTTTAATGCTTTTCACGGCTGGGGAAAATGCTAGGTGCTATTTTTCCTTCCTCATCAGGTAAAGAAAGTGACAGAACTGCACTCTTGGATGAAGGTCTGCTGGCCTAGAGCATGGATAGCACTATCAAGTTTAAGATAATATTTGCATAAGAATACTCACAATACTTGAAGTGTTCTTATTGTTGTTTCTCTTTAAGAACTTCTTACAGCACAGGCACATCTCAGTACATAGTACTTAAGGCACACATTCTGACTTTCAGTGTGGAAAGGATGGGACTAAGGTTAGACTAACCTGCATCTGTGCTCTTTTAATTCTGATGCATTTGTTCCTTCATGTCTTCAGTGCTTCAGCTTTCATCTGGAAGTCAAATGAGGTGTGGGATAACAAATTTCTTTTGTTTTCCAGAGTTGCTTTTACTGTTCATACTTGGCATTTATGCTGCATAAAAAAAACAATATCTGGATTTAAGCATTCAGCTACAGCTATAACATGGTGTATTAATCCTCAGTTGCTTTTGTCTTTGGCTTTTTTTCTTTCTGTTACTTTTATGTATGGGGAGGTTATAAAACTGCAATTGGTTTCAGTATTGAAACCAGAACAACGTTTGTGAACGAAACCCTAGGAAACTGGGATGTGTTGGGGTACCCAGACCACAGTATCAGAATGATTCTGACATATTGGTGGGTCAGAGAGATTCTGTTTGTTGGAACGACCCAGGATATTGAGCACCATTTTTACTAAGTAACTCCTGCTAGAATCAGTAACATGCAAAAGCAGATTTCTCATAGAAGATGGAACCTGACCATGCTTCGTTGATGTAGGTGATGATAATCACTTTAATGTCCAAATCTTGCCTGTTTAGTGAGTCTTGGGGATGTATTAAAATGTTTCATGGGGGTGTATAAAGGACTGTTCTTTGCCAGTCTCTGAACTACATCCAGCAGCTGAATGAGAGGAGGCACAACTCAACCACCCTTCATTTTTGACTTGGCTTTGACTTGGTTTGAAGGGTGGAGAACAGCAGCTTGTTCATGTATGTCATCTCCTAGTGTCCAAATCCATCCCTGCTGCAAAGAAGTGCTAGAGTGTGTATGAAATTTCATATTCTTACAGTTAGAGGCTTCTGTGGCCTTCCTACTGCGGAGGCAGCCATGCACTGCCATTCATACCATGGAACTTTTCCAGACTTGTTTTGATGAAATGAAAGACTGATTCATTTTTTTTTTTTTTTTTTTTAATATGGCAAGATGTATTTTTATTTTTCTGACAAAGTTCTCTCAGTAGTTTCTTACAAGTTACTTGATTTAAAGCTGAGTAGTAAGTTGCAGACAAAAATGTGTGGATTCTGTTTTACCATGGAACTTTATCTGAAGTTTCTTTGAGTGTATAAAAAGGCTGTCTAAATGGAGAAGTTACAGTAAACCAGGTTTCCAAAAATAATATTCCTATTAAAAAAAATTGTTTAAAGACTAGTGTATCAGTGACCATCAGTAAGATATTTTTCCAGTTCAGAGACTGAATACAATTTTTAAAAAATTAGTATGTGGTTACACAAGTTATTAATAGATATTTTGGATCAGTTTGAATTAAATTATTCAAATCTTCATTTATTTTCTAATTATTTCCTTATTTTAACTTTTATGTAACTAGACTCCCTAAATACCTCCCAAAATGAGATATTTCTCTGGGGAATGTGTCAGTAATTCTATTCCTATTTCCCAGAAAATATCAGAGGGAAAAAATGGTCCATGAAGTATGACTTGAAGGTCAAGAGATTCAGGGTCTGACAGATTGCATACAGAAACATATATTGCCCAGCTGATGACCCCTTGCTGGGACTGTCTTGCATCAAGTTCCACCTGTCATGAGCGAACCTGGGCTGTTCAAGTTTCTTGGATGATTTCATCTGTTTCAGTGTTTTGAAGTTGTAATGTGGACAAAGCAGACAAACTCACTTGAGGATTGATAAGACTTATGATTAATAAGACTCAGTTGGAAGCACAAAGTTTTCCTGTGCAGGTTTTGGGGTGCCATGTCTGCTACCTGCCCAGGAGATGTAGCTGTATCCTGCAGCATCTAAAGCTATCAAGGGTTTTGAAGGTTCATACCATACAAAGTGCAAAGAGAAAATTAGCAAGTCAGAAGGCAAACTCCAAAGAAGGTGACACAAATTCTGATTGAACCTGTTGATCAGAGTGGCTGGAGAGGCAGAGATGGAGATTTGTAAATGTCCTCAGGTCTTTGAAGGGTGGTGTAAAATGAGGACCTTAAACTGGAGCTTTTGAGATTGTGATACATAAGTAATCCCACTATTTTTTCCAGATATAATAACCAACTGGATACCAACCAGTTATTCAACAGTAATCAGCACTGAACATTGTATAAAGCGATTTCAGTTCTACTTCATCTGTTGTTACAAGAAGTTTCTCTTCTAAGGGAAAGCTTCTGAATATTTTATATACCTTCTGTAAATGTGCTTGTACTTGGTCGTTTAGATTAAGCATAGCACCAAAATTAATGTATGTGAAAAGATAATAACCTCCAACTAAGTATTTTTTTGTCTTCATAGGTTTCCCCTGATTTACAGAATGAAGTGCTTATTAGCTTATTAGAGACTGACCCAGATGTTGTAGACTATTTGCTGAGGAGGAAAGCTTCCCAATCATCGTGAGTAATCTGTTTTTTCATCATCCCTTTTTCTGCTGGGAATTTCTATCTCCCACTGGAAGTGTCCAAAAGGTTCTAGTTTTCCACAGCTCTTCTGCACTGTCTACAGTGGAGTAGAAATAGCCTCCCTATTACATGGACTCTGCCAAAGAAATTATGACTCTTGTACAGCATTTTCTAAAGACAAAACTTGTTTCCCTGATTCAGAGGAAAGATTGTGTTCTGCTGCAGGGAACAGAATGACATGTACATAAAAATATTCAGTGCACTATTATCTGACAGGATGTATTTTAGTCATCTGCTGGTTCATGTCTTGGGTTTATTGTAGTCTTCAGTAACAGGAAGCATGTATTCCACTATCCTTGAAGCACACCCTAGAGTGCCTTAACACTGCCGCAGCGAGCCACTTGACCACTCTGTCATTCTTTCCCTATCCTGTACATGTAGGACATTGTGAACAAGCCAACTGCCCCAACAGCAGCTCTGTGAAGACTTTGGATATTATTTAATTTTATGCTTTGTGAAAGATCTGAAGAGAAAAAAAAATCACACTGGTCACTATCGCAGTTATGATACATAACATATTCTTGTGTATGGTGTATATATGCCTGCACCTTTGTGCCTTAATGCTGTGAGTCTGTACATTCAGATTAACAGGATTCCTGGCTTTCTCATGGGACCACACAGTCTTTGTCTTTATTCTAGTGAATCCCTATATGGCAGACCCAAAAATCACAAAATTTGACAGACTTGCTTTAAGTAATTTTTAAGAGGGTTTCTAGACTCTAAACTCTCTGGGACATATTGGACTTTGTCTTCCTGTGTTTGCAGAAAGTGCCTAGTGCATTCAGAATATAATTAAAATTGAATTTATACAGTCAGCTATGATTTTTTCTCTCTCTCTTAACATTGTATAGTTGGGGGCAATGAAATAGTGTCCCTGGCTTCAAAGGAAAAGGTGTACAAGAAATAGTATAACTAACACCTTCTGGAAAAAGCTTTCTTTAGCTATAAAATTTGGAAACAAAAGTATGTGCAAAATATATTGAGTTGTAAAGGATTTTGTTAGATTGCTAACTTAACCACATGACATAGCAATTTATCACAGATCACCTGATTTGGGGTAATTTGTGTGAAATAATTTCAGCTAGTTTGTCTGACTGACAAGTAACCATGCTTACATATAGATCACAGTAAGTGCAGAATAGTTAGAGGTACACAAGCTGTCTTTTAGACCTGTTTCACATTTGCCAGAACTCAAGACTATAATTAGGACAGACATTCCAAATCATATGACATAAGGTAGTGTGTAGAGATTTCTTCCTTTCAGCCCTTCGTTTGGAATGGTCGTATTATTTCTAACTCAAGCTAATAAAAACTTCATGTTGGATTTCACTGTCTATATCATAAAAGGACAGCAAATTGTATCTCACATGTGACTACACATACCAATTGTGCATAAGTTAGTCACAATTCATTGTGGATGTAACAGGTAATTGTTACATCCTATTTCCTTAATTGACTTTTCCTTGAACTTCCTTACTTTTAGCCAGCATGCACACCTACTGGAGAAAATGCATATTTTCTGGAAAGCTGGTCACAACTGACAAAAGGCTTTTGTAAGGGAATGTCATGATGCCAAACAGGAGAATATAGCTTACAGGAATACTAATTTATTGTGTTGTCAGTAATGGGCAAATGAAATATCACTGAGATAGGAAAAAATTACTGTGATTTTTTTTCTACTCTGCTATCATGTAAGTGATTTACTTTTAATGTTAATGAGATATGTTTTCACTGTAGTTGCAACTTCTTGGTTAAGATATTCCAGGCAATTGGAGAGAATGTTGCTTAGTGGTATTGCTTAGAGTGTGATGCTCTTAAGAGATTAATGTATTTCACAACATAATCTCAATTTTGAGGCTACAAATGTGTTGCTTATTTTTTCTGTAAGAAATGTGAGACAGCAAAAAATAAGGAGATGTTTGTCGTGATTTCATAAAAATGAGCCTCCAAAATACATCCTTATTGCTCTTGCAAATTGCCTGGTCACATACTCAAAATACAAATGTGGATCTGTGGAACAAAAACTTTATATATTCTTGAGACAGTCTTCATCAGAAGAGCTAGTTGACTGCATAGAGTATAGAATCAACTTCAAGACTTTAACGTCACATTAATTGCTTTGAAGGTCCTGTTCTGCAATTGCCCTCACATTTCTGCTATTGCTGTCATTATAAATGCTTTCTTGACTCTGATCTAACAGAGAAAAGACAATCTATTTTCTTCCCCAGAGGAGGAAAAATCAGATGTTCTTCATCTTTCAGTTCCCTTAAGAGCTGAGCATTGTGAACCGTGTGTCAGGGAATTTATGGAAGCTGTTCACGGTAAAGTGCTAATTACAAATGGCAGCAATTGTGAAGTGTGCTTTTGTGGGTGACTTCCCAATTTTTTGTATGTTGGGTTGATGACAATGGAATTCGGGTTTACAGCTGTAAGATGAAGCATCTTTAACAAAAAAATAAACTCTATTTCTTATGGTTATTTGTTGCTTATCATGGTTAGTAGCCCTTTCAGAGTAAATAAGTTTCAAAGTTCCAGCATTTTGGATGTTTTTGGGTTATCCATCCTGATCTGTGACACAAAGATGGAGCCATACAACAGGCTATACAGTATGTGTAAATGCAGTTTTTAAAGCTGCAGAGTCTCCTTGAAACATGGAGTCCTGTACCCTGCTACAGTAGCAGCCACATCATAATCCCACAGTAATCTGCCTTGTTGGTAGCACCTGTGTTACTCAAATATGTGTGGGAATTAGTAGTCTGTGCTGCCAAACCATCACACTCCGTATGATTTGCCTCTTGAAGGTGTAATTGTTTTCCCACACAGAAGCTTTAAGTTATAACAGAAAAGGGTTTCTGCCAGAAACAGAAAGGGATCTCCTGTTTTGATAACCTTGATGATAGTAGAAAAGTAGAAATATCCTCAGTAGAAGCAATTATTGTGAACAACACATTTTCAGTTCACCCATGCAAATAGCCTCTGGTGGATAGCATCAATTCATAGAAAGATGCCTGTTGTTTTGGAATCTGAAATTGTATTTTTAAATTCATGTGGCACAGGTTCCTTCTGCTGCTTTCAAATCTTCCCATTGGTACTTAGCCACTTTTAAAATCTTTTTCTTAACATAGTTCCTAACCTCTGGAAAATACTTTACTTGCCTTCCCATTCCTCACATTTGATTGCACATAATCATCCATTATTCTTTGTGGGGACCATAATCTGCTCTTCCTCATATATTGCGCATAGAGCAGTGGGTATCTTGCACCGTATTTATGTTTGTCTTCCAATTTCGTTTCACCCCAGTGAATGGGTAGGAAATCTCACTATCCAAGGGAAGAAGAATTTTGAATTGTAGTAAACATCTGTTTGCTAATGAACTAAAACAGTAAAACAAACAGATGTAAAACTTGCATTTTACGGGATTTGTGAGAATTTGTTCTTTATTTGTGAAGAAGCAAACCAAAGTCTTTTTGCAAGTTGTTTTATTTTGTTTGCGAAGTAAAGCTGCAAATGAATGAGTTCAATTTCCTGCTTTTAAGTACTTAATCCATTTTGATGGTTTCTTGTAGTAAGATTGACAGCAGTTCCTTTGATTTTTAAAGCTATTTTGCCTAAACAACTTTGAAAGTGATATTATACATGTATATAAATAATAGTATGGGCTTACCAGCCAAAACTGTAGATCAGTTTAGAATCTTGCATGTTGGAATATTTTGAAAGATTTGAAAGTTTCCATTCAGGTAAATTTTTAGCTGGAACTCTGTCTTGAGAAGAGGCAGACTATAACAGATCATTCAAGGTAAGACATGAAATCAGTGTTTCACAAAGCTCAAGTTTATGTTCCCACATTCTTCCACTTCCATTTCCATTATTCCTTGTGTTACTTTGCTATGGCTAAGTGCTGCTTTACCTCTGTTTTTTCCCCATGCAGCACAGTTAGGTTTTGGTGCTGCAAAGATTTGCCTGCAATAAACCTTGCTGTTTAGATGACATTCAGTCTAGAAGGCTGGAAGAAAGGGCGTTTGGTCATAGGAAACCTGCAGATACCAACATTTCTTCCCTTTCCTAAGAGGTCCTTCTAGTTCTGAAAATCCCAAGACATTGCTTAAATATCATATCACTTCACAAGGGTTTGTAGGACTTAAGAGGACAGAAAGAGAGAAGCAAGTGGCAAAAAAGAGAAAAAACATTTGTGATAGAATTATGCATACCTAAAAAACTATAGCTCTTCAGTGTGTGTCTGTTTATAGATTCATTTACATTGGACTCATGTTCAGATAAGAAGTTTGGATGAGAATTATGTAATTGAGGCTTTTTCTTTGTATTTTATTTTATTTTAAATGACTCCCCAGCATTACCACGCTGCTCTGGGAAGCTTGTGACAGAGCAGCTTTGCCAAATGGCAGCTCTGTTTTTTGAGTTTGCCTCAGTTCAACTCCAGTGATGGTTTTGTCGCTGAGCGTTACTGAGGAGTAACATTATTTAATTAATTCCCAACACTTCATAGTTTCTTTCATATTGAAAAAATAGGAATATTGAATAACATAATAATCATGCTGTTGATTGTATATATTTTAATTTTTGAGACATGTGATATGTAAATCAGCCAGGGAAAAAACAACAGCTTGAAAGTGATGTTAAGTTTTGTCATTATTTCTGTATTAATATTTACTGTGCTGTGGCTAGCTGTGTGTTTTCTTTATTTTCTTTCTTCAGTTTTATTTTATTTGTCTGGAAAGAGGGTTACTGTTCCATAGCGAGAAATGAGTTTTGGCTGCTCACCACATTCAAGCTGTCATTAGATTTGACTATGAAAAGGGCTGGCCATTTTCAGACATTCACAGGAATGAGCCTCTGTTGTATCACATTTAATTAGAACAGATATTAACAAGAGGTTGCTGAAAGAAGTGTTTGACTCAAGAGAAGCGAAAGATAAGGATTGACAAAACAAAGGTGCAGAGAAGTGAAAAATGAGTAATAGAAACAGAAGTAAGTGGGGAACAACAGGAAAAAAAAGGTTGTTTATTTACAGAGTAGTTCCACATGTTCTTTGTGATATCCAGTGACTCACAACCTGCCTCCTACCTGCACGGCAAAGAGTGACAATTCAAGAAATCTCCATCAGTGTTCCCAGCACATTTCAAAAACTAGTTGTCTCTCTGACCTTTGTCTGTACTTAGGTAGGAGTTGGCAAAATTAAAGGCAGTTCATGTTGTTGGTGGTGTGAAGATGAAAAGGTAAAAGCAGTTGTAGAAGGTATCAGCAGAACCAGTTGTTTGATGCCCCAGTCATAAGTACAGTAAATACATCTGTTTGTCCCCTGTAGAATATTTACTTATGTCTCTAGAAGAGGATCATTCTCACAGTGTGAAAGGCAAGCTGAGTGCTTAATTTCTCTATGTAAAACTTCAGAATACAAGGATTTATTTTAGCATACTGCTTAGCATCAGACTAATCTTCCCTATCATGCCTTCAGCTTCATTGTTGCCACAAGCTACAATGTCAAGGTAACATAAGGAATTGATTCACTGCTTCGTTTCCTCTGGTTTACTGTACGGTTTTGTGGGGTTTTTGTTGTTTTCTTTCTTGGCAGCAACATCTTTTGATTTTGAGTGGCCTCTGCTGGCCACTGCATGGCAAGTTTTACTCATGAAAAATCCACCTCAGTAACTGTTTCTAAAGTGTTTTCATTTCAGTAATCGTGACCATTCTTGTGTGTTTGATTTTATTTGTATGATTCTAGAATCATAGAATACTTGGGTTGGAAGGGACCTTAAAAGTAATCTAGTTCCAAACCCCCTGCCATGGGCAGGAACACGTTTCGCTAGACCAGACTGTTCAGAGCCCCATGCAACCTGACCTTGATGTCAAACTGCACCTGTAACTGTGAACATGAAGCATTTTTTTATTAACGGTAGTTTGTTCATCAAAATTTCTCAGGAGCCCTGAGATGCTGCGGTCAGAAGGTTCCTACTCCACAGGAGAAAGACATTCCTCCACAGACTCGAACAAAGCTTCCAGTGGTGATGTCTCCCCTTACGACAACAACTCCCCGGTGCTGTCTGAGCGCTCGCTGCTGGCAATGCCAGAAGAAGTTGCCCGCAGCCCAGATAAGCTGTACAAGGTACCTGAGCAGTACACGCTGGTTGGACACTTGCAAACTAAGCCAAAGGAGAATTCTTCTGCATCACAGGCTGGAAAAGGTATAGTGCATGCTGCTCCTCCTTCTCAGTGACTGATGGAGATTCCTGAAATAATAGAAAAGTGACAGATCTGTATTATCAGCTACCAGGATCTGAGGAGCGATAGTGTAAATAACCTTTTTAAAAAAATGACAGACCAATATCCTTTTTTTTGTATTGAACCCAAAAGGATTTATGCTGAGTCCTTCTTATTAGCTCAGCCAACTGTCAAGGATGCTCTTGGTATGACACTTCTCAAAACTTAGGAAAATAGAACTATGTATGTCTAGTTTTTCAGCCTGTCTATGACAGCATGGCAAAGTCTAGTCCAGATCCATGAGACTGTAATATCTACAGAGTTATGGTCCAGGCTTTGGAAAAAGCTGAGATTTTAAGATTTCAGGCAGAAACTTTCTCCAGTTGTAAAGAATGACCTCAACACCCTCTCACTGGAAAACATAGCTGAGCTGCACAGCTTTACATCTGCAACCAATTACACACTGAGCAATACTAGTGCAAGGATCCATTATTTCCACAGCTACCTAGGGAGTGCATACCGGTATGATTTCTTTGGTAAAGAACTGTAGTTTTTTAAAATTAATAGCTCACCAGCACTTCAAGATGCCTCTCCTATAAAAATATATAAAAACATAATTATTTTTATAGAAATAGAAAAAAATAAATATATAAAAATATTTAAAAATTGTCATCCATGAAATTTATACTTAGTGAGACAAACTTCAAGAACTTTCAAGGCTTAGGGATGCACATAACTGTTTGGTGGTATTTTTAAAACCACTTAATTTCAGATGTACTGCCTAGGCATTTAATTCCCTTCAGAATTAATGGGATTTAGACTAATATCTCAATTATATGCTTTATAAATACCAATTGGAATTTATTTTCTGTATTCAACATCTAAATCTCTGAACAGGTTTAAGAATTTGGTCAGATTTCTATGAAGTTATGAACAGGAAATTACATGATGTTTTATTGTATTAACTATTCTTTAGACTTTAATATGCATCACAAAGATACTGGATCATGACAAATTTGGAAATTCCTCTACTGACTAGTGGAATTAGGAAAAGGCATTAAACTGTTTATAACCCTGCATTTCATTAAATCTTTGTTCTGTGGCTGCACTTCTGGGTAAGATGGACAGCATCCTTGGGTTGATAGCGCATACCTTATAGTGACCCTCGGGGCTGGGGCTGCCTGAGGGAGCACTGCCAGAAACTACCTTTTGTGGACCAAATCCTCCCCAGGGAAATGTGCAAATTCTCTGACTTCAGTAAGGCAGAGGACTTAGGGATTTAGCAAACTGCGGCACCCTGCCCATACAGAGCTCGCTGAATCCATTGCAGGATCTGATCTTGAAACAAGCAGGTGTGAGCAAATATATAGAATCATAGAATGTCAAGGGTTGGAATGGACCCTAAAGATCATCAGTGCCAACCCCCCTACCATGGGCAAGGACATCTCCCATTAGATCAGGTTGCTCAAGGCCTTATCCAGCCTGGCCTTGAACACTGCCAGCCTTGGGGCATCCAAAGCCTTCCTGGGCAACCTGTTCCAGTGCCTCACTACCCTCACAGTAAAGAATTTCTTCCTAATACCTAACCTGAATTTCCCCACTTTCAATTTGCACCCATTACTCCTTGTCCCATCGCTACAGATCCTGATGGAGAGTCTCTTGTTGGCTTCCCTGTCACCCCCTTCAGATACAGGAAGGCTGTTAGGAGATCTCCATAGAACTTTCTCTTCTCCAGGCTGAACAGCCCCAGTTTTCTCTGCCTGTGTTTGTAGACAAGGTGCTCCAGTCCTCTTACCAGCTTCATAGCTCTCTGGATTTTTTCCTACATTTCCATATCTTTATGTTGGGGTCACCAGAACTGTACACAGTACTCCAGGTGGGGTCTCACATATGAGGTGCTTGTGTTAGGTACACAGTGAGGTTGTCACTGGATGTTAATAACTCTGATACATTACGTAAGGTTTTACCTTTCTATTAGTGTATTTCTAAATAATGTCTTTAAGAGGATTGATTCATCATCTTTTCCCTGCTCTTACTGCTGTTTAGATGTTTCTGAAGATCATTTTGATATCTGGGGAACTTGGCATTCAACACTGAAAAGTGGCTGCAAAGATCCAGTAATCACAGGTCAGTAATTTCTCATTTTGAAAGCCCAAATCTAGCAAAGAAAAAAACAGTTCCTTCTTTTCAAGAAATCTCAGTGAAACCAGTAGGAGAATTCATGTTGTCCAGAGCTGGACTTTTAAAAGGTGACTCTTAAGTAAAATACAGAGGAGCACAGTGGTTATACTTTTCTGTATTCAGTGGAATACAGAAAACAGCAACATTTCAAACTCTCAAATACAATTTAAAAAGTAGTTTTAAAATTGCTTCAAGAAACAGTTTTAAATTCTTCTAGAATTCATAGAATCAGAGAACCACGGAGTGATAAGGGTTGGAAGGGACCTTAAAGATCATCTAATCCTAGCTACCCTCCCTTGGGCAGGGACACTTCCAACTAAACTGGGTTGCTCAAGGCCTTATGCAATCTGATGTTGAACACTGCCAGGGTTTGGGCATCCACAGCCTCTATGAGCAACCACTCCAGTGTTTAACCACCTTTGCAGTAAAAATGTCTTCCTCATATCTCACCTGAATTTCCCCTCTTTCAGTTTGTACCCGTTACTCCTTGTGCTATCACTGCAGTTCCTGATGAAGAGTCCCTCTCTGGTTTCCCTGTCAGCCCCCTTCAGATACTCTAAGGTGCTATGAGGTTTCCATGCAGTCTTCTCTTCTCTGGACTGAACAGCCCCAACTTTCTCAGCCTGTCTCAGCCCCCATCCCTCCTCTACAGTGTGAGACAAGGGAAAAGCAGTTGCTTGTTAAATGCCATATGAGTGGTTCTGCAGACTCACGCTGTGTTTCTGGATCTACCCCCAGGTTCTTATGGGAACATTTATGAGAGCAGCTTGCTGCGCCCCGGACAGTGCTCTCTTTCCCAGGGGAACCTCGCCATGTGTTCCCCTCGATGGCAGGGCAGCTCCTCGGAACTGGACGGTGGCAGGCAGGTCATGCGCAGGAGCCAGACGACAGCTGCCATTCCCGAGTGTCAGCTGCAGCCCGTGGTGTCTCGGGCGTGCAGTGACCCTCGCAGTGAGGTTGCCTGCAGGAGTTCAGACCTGTCTCACTCCAAGTCGGAGCAGCACTTGACTTTAAGCAGTGTGGAGGACCTCAGTGAGCACGACTCGAATGCGGGTTGTTTGCAAAGCACAGCCAAGCCCTCCTACAGGAAAGAGCGGCCACCACCCCCTTACCCAGGCCCAGCAAAAACAAGCTCTGCGTTGCCGCAGCGGTCGAGTGTTTCTTCAACGCTGCACTCCGTGTGGAGACTTCAACGCCCAGAAAAAAGTTCGGGGCCGAGAGCAGCTGGAGGGCCAGCAGGCAGAGCCCCTGAGCAGGCCACCTCCAGGCAGGAGCAGCCGGCCCCTCACACACAAGCGGGTCGCAGCTGTCCCACAGCACCTCAGAGCCAGAACAGTACAAGTGTTTCAGAGGCGGACTGGAATGAGTGGCAAAGGGAGAGGTGGCAGATTTGGGAGCTGTTATCAGCCGATAACCCTGATACCCTCCCAGAAACCCTTGTATGATCTGACTGTGGAACCGCCACTCATACCCACGGCTCCGTCTCACGGGAAAACAACGGTGACATTGGAAAACAGGGAGGGCTTGTTTGTTTTATACCAACTGAATTGCATATACTTTTTTAAAACTTTGTTCACTTTAATTTCTCAACAGCACTGTCAAGCAGTTAATTTACAAATACAGTATGTTCCTGTTTTTCAGCAAGCTTTTGAGAAAAAACAAGGTGAAAACTTTAGTTTAATAACTCTGTATGCATATGCTGTGTATAGGATAAAACTGTTGCTTTGATGTTGCTAAAAATGTATTTATATATCTGCAGTTTTGATGATTGTATATTCTGTAATGGGTATTGTATGATAATCATGTTATGTTGTCATATACAGATGTCAATCAATCATGACTGCTTTTTTAAAAAAATCACTGCACTTACATTACCATGATATGCATTGGAATTCTATAGAAAGTGCACAAGCTGGTTTCTGTGCTTATATATATATATTAAAAGAAAGAAGCTGTTAAAGGGGAAAGTTGTACTTCTTTTCACTGCCTTTTGAAAAACACTAAAATAAAGTGGAACATGAAAAGCCATATATTTTATAAGGGTAGTAGTGAGCTTAGAGGGGGAAATACAAAATATTTTTTCTTTTACATATGTTTGCAAAAAAACCTAAAAATTTGACACAAGATTGTAAAAGTATTTTTTTAGATTCTGGTAGGGAGCAGGTCAAAGAATCTAAAAACAACATTGTGCCTAAACCAACGAAGGATGTCGTGCAAAGTCTGCCCTCCCTTTCTAAAGGAAAACCAATGTTATATATGCAGGATATAATATATATTTATAAATGTATGATTTTATGTATTGTTTTAAAATTATAAACTGGAATCCAAATTTTAGAAAACCAAACCTAATAAATTGAGATGCGTAACACTGAGAAAGAATATGGTTTTTCCTTTGAAATAACAAAGTTTCATCATTAAGAAAGTTAGAGAAAGGAAAAAAATGCAGACAGACACATGAAAGGGAGTCAAGTAGATTTTCAGAAATGAACATGACATTTGAAGAAGCTCACGACTGTGTTTCTATAAATATTGTGCCAAAGCCTGGGTCAGTCACACTTCCTCGGTAGCTGTATGTTGCGTTGTGTTAAATGTTGCTGTTTTGTACACGTTGTTTTTCAGCTGCAGAGCCGTCTGTGGGCAGCGGGTGGCAATGTGCTGCAGCGTTCCAGAGAAGTTCCTTCTTAGCACTCCATAAGGGAAAGTGTATCATATCAAAAGAATTTTATAAAACTTATTAGTCTTAATTTTAATGAAGTTGAAGATTTATTCAGTGATGTTGTCTTTAAGTTCTATCTTGTGCCATAATGATGGAATAAAAAACTAAGTAAAACAATGAGCAGAATTTTTGCTCCTTTTTTTTTTTT
>WBMY01001460.1:599846-694149 GCA_013397315.1 Donacobius atricapilla
GGACATTGATGTGTTTTTATTACATTCTTCAGGGTCTCTATCAAAAACATCTAAAAGGCATAGGAGCTTAAGGGCCACCTTCAAATGCAACTTAAATAATACAAGATTCAAGGTTTTACTTTAGTGTGAGGCTTAAAATCCATCATATAAAGAGTCCTTCCACTCATATCTCCATTTCTCATCATATCTCCATTTTCCTAGTAAAATTATAAGATAAAAGCACCAAGCCAAGTAGAAAGGAGCAGGATTTGGCCTTTGACTGTTTTCGCTCTTTTTATGCAGAATAAATAGCATTCTTTTCTGGTAGTTGCAGAGCCTTTCCGAATATTATCATGGTATGAGACTTGATAGGAAAAGGTTCTCATGCATCCCTTGTTGCAGCAGCAGTGTGTCAATTTATTCCAAAAAAAAGGTAGTCCACCCCAAATTAAAATGAATGTGGAATATAAGGAAAGACAAAAATGAGCTCTTACAATCTTCATTATTTGATCTTGTTTCACTATTATTCCAGGCTTGACACAGGTTTGCTGTAGGGAATAAGATCCCAAGTAGTCCTCAAAACCAGTCATAGTATAAGTCTTGCTGCAGAAGATACTGTATTCACTAGATGTCCATCTCTTAATTTTAAACCCTTCTAAATACAGGAGCACCTGCACCTTTTTTAGTGAAAGATGTCTGAAGAATTCTCAGCCTCATGAGGAGATTGCCTTTTGCCGCTCCCTCTCCCTGTATGTATTTATATATATCTGCGTATTACCATCTACACAGAGTTTGTGCAACAAAAGATGAAAACAAAAGGCAAGACAAAAGACAGGACCACAGCTGGAGGACAGCCTTCTGTGCACACATTTCAATAGATTGTCATGTGGAAGAGAAGGGATACAAAATGTATTCCAATACATTTAAGTAACACTTGGCAAGACTACATCATTGCTGTCATTTTCATTTGAACAGCAATGAGCAGAATTATCATGAGCAGATTAAGAATGTAATGCTTAGTTGCAAGTCTTTCATGAAAGGCTGAAATCAGTGACATAATGATTTTTTCCTTTTTTTATATTTCACAAGAAAGGTAGCCATGAAAGCTTGTTTCTGGTTTTATGTTGGGTGATAGATCTGTCTGGGATATCCCGTTTTAGATCTCTAAATGATCCTGTGACACATGCTGTTGAATAGCCATAAAACTCATTTTTCTGGGAGGCCCTAGTGGGAGGGTATCAAAGCTTTTTTTCTGACTCCCTCCCTTGGGAGGAGGATTCCTGTCTTAGCAAAGGGGTCATGGGCCTGTGCTTTAATGAAGAGTGATAGAGAAGGCCCCCTCTGGAGGTCTTGAGGCCTCTAGGCAAACTCAATTTCCCTCCCATCACTTCTTATCACATCACACTGGTTCACACCTAGGATTGTAAATAAAGTGCTTTCCCCTCCTGGGCTGAATTACCTCTCTCAGGACGTGTCTCCCAGTTGGGAGGAGGGGTGTGCTGCACTCACAGGTGAGCCCAGGAGAGGTGGGATGCAGGTGCTCCAAGGACAGGGTGCCTGTGAGTTGCCCATGGGTCAGGGGTTGCAATTCTGCTGGAGAAACAAGAAATGCAAGGATTCAGTACAGCTCTAGGTACAGGCCAGATGTGAGGAACCTGTCAGCCAGGGGGGAAAGGAAAAATAGACTTTAAAATACTAGTTAAAAGATTATTGTTGCTGCCATCTTCGAAACCAAGATGTGGTTGCTCTGTTGTGTTGTGCATTCTAAGACCATGCTCCTCAGCTGAAGGGTCAGTTGCACCTTCTCCCTCTTCCCCAGCTTACTATCCCAACCCTTAGAACAGGTTATGGGGTGGTAGGAGGAGTTCCAGGGTTTGTTGATCTGGCTGAAACTTGTCTTGAGCAAGGAATACATAAAATTCAGGTGGCTTAGTGGCTCTCACAAGTGGTGGGAATGGGAGGAGGAGGGACAGGTTCAGGGATGGGGAGAAGAGAAGGGTGGGACTGACTCCTCTGTCAGGTGCTCCAGTGAGCCCTGTTAGGTGCTTGAGCAACTTTGAGCTTGCTGCTTCAACCTGTATTGCGGTTCCCCAATACCTCTGAGGGTGTCCAGCACCTTACAGAAGAGGGCTCAGAAATAGCGAGATGGCTCTCAAGAGGTGTTTTGCAAAGTAAAAGGTTTTAATAATAACAAAAATAATAAACATGATAGAACAAAGAAAAGCCAGGCACAGGTGTCAGAGAAACCTCTAACACCTTGCTAGAAACATTCTCAAAAGCTCCGAGTTCCTTTGTGCTCCTTCTTTAGTACTTGATGTTTCAGGGGGGCTGTTTGGCCCCTGGCCCAATGAAATCAGCAACAGGCTTTGAGGTACACTTGCCAAGCCCAATCAATGCCTTTATGCTGGCACTGAGCCAGTTACAATTAGAAAGGCCCTGAACTTTCTAGTTAAACTTCCTAAAATGTCTGAAGGTAAACTGAGACCTTTTTCCTTGTATAGAACCACCTGCTCAGGTGTGGGGGCACAATGCTACAAACCTGCAGGCAGGAGCCCAGCCAAGCACTTGAGATTGGCTCTGAGATTGGCTGACATTGATTCCCAAGTGGCAATGGCAAATGGAGACAGGGAGAGAAAATCTTTGTTTTGAAAGATGGATGTTAATTCTCTTTCTTCTGCTTCTGAGAAATTTAATGTCTTTGCCACTGGCGTTTTAGGGTCAAAGAGAGAAAAGTGTAGGAAGGAGGGAGGAAGAAAGAGGATCCATTTCTCTCTCTAAATTGTAATTGGGATGGGTGAAAGCACGTGCATGTGACAGCAGTATCTCCAGCTGGGTGGTTGTCACACTCTCTGGGTGAGGACTTCAGCCCCAGACTCTGTGCACTGTTCTAATGATTATTCAAACTTCTAAATACAAGAGAATAACTTTTAGCAGTGTCTCTTTTGAACAAAGGGGACATGAATAGACTCTTCAATCACCATTTCCTTTTGCTGGGTTTGCTCTATTCCATTTGCCTTTTTCTACTTCCAACCATAGCTATGAGCTATAATTAAAAAAAAAAAAAAAATTAAACAGGCCTGGGAAAAAAAGATTTTTTCTGCATCATGTTAGTAGGAATCCAAATTTTGTCTGCTTTGAAAAAGGACTATTGACCAACCAAGGCATTCTTTAGAGTACAGAAACTCTTCAATCACTATGAGAAAAGACCACCCGGCCCTGGTTACAGTCTTCAACTTCACAAAGGTGAATTAGAGACATCATTCAAAAAAGGAAGGAAGGAAGGAAGGAAGGAAGGAAGGAAGGAAGGAAGGAAGGAAGGAAGGAGGGAAGGAAGGAAGGAAGGGAGTTCAGACTGAAAAGCACTTTATCATGCAGAAAATAACAAATGCACATGGTAGCCTGCCAGGCAGTGTTACTGAAGTAAAAACACACCATTCGCTCAAGGACAAGAATCATATGATCACTTTGGGGAGATGGAGTGTTGAATACGGAAGCAGCATCTGGCTTTTCTCCTACAAAAGGGTTTAAAAGGGTGAAATGCTGAACAAACTCTTCCTTTCACCCACAGGCTATTTCTGTAGCTCTGAACAGCCACTAAAGGTTACCAGCTGTGCTTATGCCCAGGGTGCTATCGACATTCTGTAGTTGTGGCCTTATTTCTGATTACAGGGAGAGTTGGAGCCCTGAAAGAGCTCAGTGTTGCAAGAAGGTTCTTCTGAAATATTCCTAAAAAAAACACAAAAATCCTTGACTCCAGTATTATGAGCCACTTTTCAGTCTGTGAAAAAAGGAGTAAAATTGAAAGAAAAAAGAGAGCTCTGGAGTAGCAGCCTCATCCGACTGGAGCTTTCAGTGGGTGATTGTTATTTTGGAGGAACCTATTGCTTATAACTGACAGCAGTAAGCAAGTGGTAGGACCCAGGGAGCTGGGAGGCTGCCCTGTCAAAGGAACAACAAAGATAATTTTAAAAAATAAGGAAAGAAAGAGGGAGAGAGAGAAAGTTTGTAGTGCAAAGTGAATGCTGTTTTCCCATGTCTGCCACTAACAGACAAGTTTCTGAATCTTCAAGTGTTCCCATCCTTGAAGAGTCAAGATTTGTAGTTGGAAACATTGAGAATTGGTGTGATGGAGTAGAGCAAGACCCAGAGAACCCACCAGGTGTGATGAGGCCCTGCTATCTTTCATGTCTTGTCCTCCATGGCAGTGTAAATATTTCTGTCTGGCCCTGGTGCTAGTGAGAAGATGGGTGTGAGAATATGTGTGAATTTTGAGCCTTGCTGCAATAGCATTGCTACACAAATGCAGGGACAGATTAACACTGCCTTTTGTTGTGCTTTTCTTCTGAGTTTAGGACTCCTTTATTCTGCCTTGTGCACTAGCCAAGACTGAAGAAGTAATCTTCAATATGTCCCTCCTGTCATCTGGTGATTTGAGCAATACTCCTGGGATGTATCAGGCATATTTAAGCTCTGAGTATCTATCATCTTGTTCTCCTATCCAGTTGGTTAGTGGGCACAGTCCAGCAGCTGCACAGCACTCATCAATGGACCACACACAACTTTCAGGTCCTACCTTCCTCAAGCCTCTCTCACTGGACTGAATTCTGTGGGGCAGGGAGGTGGTGTGTGTGTCTCTCCCACAGCCCATGATGGTGGAACTTAGCTGAGGAGCTGATGCCTTTCCTCAAGGACAGAGAAGCCCACCTGAAGATGGTGCTGCCTGGTACTCGGCATTTATGTGCGTTTCCATGCCGTGGGACGCTTGGACAGTTGCTCAGCACTGAAGATTAAATTGCCTGAGCTGTTTTGGCTTGTGTTGCACTGAGACTCCAATGCCCCGAGGGTTGGAGCATGTGGGTATGACCCATGGTGTTCAAAGGCACAGGGAGTTTGGGAGAGCTTCATGTGACCTATACCAGCACCACATTTTGTGCTGGGAGTAAATGCTCTGAGGCAGCCCTTTGGACACCTTCAGACACCAAATGAGAGTCTTTCTACCCTGAGAGCCAGGCAAGCTGATCCAGGATCCTTGGGAAAGCAGCAGTGTTAGTGCTGCAGAATGAGCCCTTGCTAGCTGGTACCAGAAACTTCTGTTTCACTCTTCTTGCAGAATAATGGGGAAGTGACAAGGGGGGGTGCTAAAAAGAAATAAAGGATTCTAGAGAAACCTCTCTTTTGGTAGGGGAAATTCATCACTCCTGCCCCTGCCCACAAGGAGACATCCAGCTGTCACTGCAGGTAAACCCTGAGAAATGGAGGTACTCTCACATCCTCCTGGGATGGGACAGGGCAGCGTTCAGCTCCCTGCTGCAAGAGCTATGCCTGTGGTGTGCATCCTGTTTGTGGTTGTTGTGAGGGTCTTCATTTTATTTGGTATTTCTCTGTTCTGCTCCTTTGTCTCACTGATCTTCATATGCACAGGGAATGTAGGATCTGCCTTGTGTATGAAAGAGGGAGCAGAAACCTGTACCCACCTGTGAGGAGAGCTGTTCAGAAGATTTTTGGGTTAATATTCATACTGGCCTCAGGCAATTTTCTAGTCTCTGTTTTAAGGGAGAGGGCAGGGAGAAGATGTAGTTGTTTCCTCTGGTATCAAGGGATTAGCTTAAGGCCATGGATAAGGAGCATCAGGGATGCAGATGGTAGTGGAAGAACAAAAGTAAACATAGGAGACTGGGAAGACAGAAAGCCCCACCATCCCTTTTCACAGAAAAGATTTTTTTACAGAATCTTCCATAAGCATTTTTTCTTCAAGCAAGTAAGAAATACCCCATGTCAATTCCGATCAGCCTTGACCCAGTGGATTGAGACAGAACTGAGTGCAGTACAAGGCAAGGAAATACATTTGGGCACCAAATACAATAAAACCATTCTATTAAGGTTTGTATGCCATGTTCTGCTATACCAAAGCTCATATCAATAGTAACAGTAAAATGTGCATAACTGCTGCCTAATTCTGGACATCTGCCACAACATGCACAGTGAACCACTGTGAATCCCTGAAAATTAAAAGGAGTACGATAAGATCAGAGTTTCCAGGTCATGATTTGTATTTACAACTTAATAGCAAGTANTTTTTTTTTTTTTTTTTTTTTTTTTTTTTTTTAATACCTGGTGTTTCTATAAACTTGTCTAGGCACAGAAAGGAGGGCATTTTTTCTGCAGTGCTGCATATTAGAAAAGGCAGCAAACACTTCTGCACATCCACTGTAGGGCTAGGTTTGGACTCAATGTCAAAAGCCAAAAGCTGCCTTGTGCTGACCCTCCAGTTTGCTTTTACCTCTGAAAAAACCTTACAAGTTTTCTTAGATGGGAGGGAATGAGAAAAAGAAAACATGAACCACAGGTATGATGCTTTTGCCACTTGGTGCATGTCCGCTTCATGTCTTCGTAGGCAGTTTGGTGGATTTTCCAGTCTCCTTGAGTGCTGTGGAGACAGCCGTCACTTGCAGCAAGCACCCCTCCACCCTCACTACTGTCAGGAGCACACCGTGCCTCCACCATCAGTGTCATCTGTGCACAGCCCTGTGTGGCTGCAGCAGGAGCCAGGCTGACCCTTCCACAGGGCCCTGGGACTCATTGCTATCTCCACCCTGGGACTCTGTCTCTCCATGGCTCTGACCCCCTCCATAGCCCATCCCTCCCCACCTGGAATTTTTGTGCAGGACAAGACTGTGCCATGGGGTAGGTGGGCAGGCCATGAACCCCAGGATTTTTGCATCTCTAGCTCAGCTGCAGGCAGGATCTCAGAGTGGCCACACATCCAGCTGTCACTGCCAACCCACAGGCTTTGTTGTGTGACCCTGTCAGATCCAGTGATTGGAGCAGCCTTTGTAGCAGGGATGAGATTATACCGTAAGGATTAGCATCTCACACTCAGGACTTCTTACACTTGTTTCCAATCATCCAGCAGGGAACGTTGTTTATTTGGCAGGCCAATGCAAATACACTACCAGGGCAACTGGAGCAGACCTTTCTGCTTAGAGAGTTTATGTTCACCGCACAATTGTGTTAATGTAAACCCATTGCACTGGCATCAACAAGAACGTGCTGAATACCTTAACTCTTCCACCCAGCAAACAGGCTGCTGGGCTGGGTTCCTTATGGCTACAGCTAAAACTCCTCCAACCTTGTCCCCTGTGAACTAGATGTTCAGTGAGGAAGGAGACAGGAAAAAAGCCTTTTCTTAAAATATATCCATACAGGCCTTTCTTTTCAGCTTTATAGTTTTATTCAGTAAACTAAGATAGAAGTCACATAGCAAGATCAGCAGAAAACTCAAATATCTGTTGCATGTCAGAACCTGTGGACCTTTTCTTTCAAGTATGAGAGTTTTGGACCATGTTCCCACAAAGGGATTAACTAGAGAAAGAGCCTCATTGCCCATCTCTCTCTGCCAGTCAGGGAGCTAAACTACCTTTCATGTTTCCAGAACATTATACTCTTGTAGATACAGAAGAACAGACATAAAATTAACTTTGTTTGTGGGATCTTTTCTAAGGGCATTAAGTTCTGTTTTAGTGTTTCCACTTGTTGTTATCACATGTTTAACACCGGGGCCACTCTGGAGTGAATACTGAATGGTTGGGCTGCCAAAGAAAGTCCCTCTGGAGATTCAAGTTAATAGGATGGCACTGCAACCCAGAACAGACTCATGTAATACCGACCATTTCACCTGACAGAATGCAAAAGACTATCATTTGGAGAACTGAGATTTCAGCTGTCAGAGGAACAAGTACAAAGCAAGTGTGTGTGATGTGACAGAAACAGTAGCAAGACCTTTGTGTTCTCTTCAGGCAGTGTCTGAAGTGATTGATGGAATTACAAGTGCAGTGTTCCAAGAAATGTCCTCATGGCTCACATCAAAGGTAATCTGTGTCCATTAGAATGACCTGACTTTATTTTAGACATCCATTCCTGCGTATTGCAGGGGCCATATAAGGACATTGCACATATTATCACTTGACAAATCCTTGCGTGACCCCAGGTGTGGCTGGGTTTCTGTCTCAATGTTTTGGAAGAGCACCTGGGGAAAAGCAACACTGTAGCCCTCCCTTCAGCTCTTCTGTCATCCCAAGCATGAGGTGGGCCACACGTCTGTTCTCATAGGCAGGAGCAATCCTAAAATGTTTCTTAGTATTCACCTCCATACTGCATGATAGATGCTCAGCAAAGTGAAAGAGGTGGGCTCAGATGAACATCCTGTAATGTGATGTGGTTTAGAGAGGACTTCTTATACCATTAACTTTCAGGCAGCATGAAATAAAAATTCAAAAAGTCCCCTTTCAGAATTTTAACTGACACTGCTACCCTAGCTACCCAAAATATTTGGGTTTTGCCTTATTTTTCTCTCAAGACAAACCTTTTCATTAGCAAAGGACCCATCTTTGGTAGCATCCCAGCTGTGCTGTTATCCTGAATTGTGCAATGGTGTCTCAGGCATCACCTGGGATAGCTGAATTACAAGCCAACAACTTGTTCCCTCAAGATCTGGGAAGGCCACTGTATCCTGACCCCTGGGATGATGGAAGCATTGACGCAGTTTGCCAAATCTCTCCTTTTGGAAGCTCTAGCTGGAAAGGCAGATTGGTTTACTATTCTTCATTAGTGGTTCCTGAGGCCTCCTCTATCATGGAAGACAAGAGCACATATGGGAGCACATGTGGTAGAGCAGGAGGTTCAGCTTCAACCTTGCTGATCCCAACACCTTCTGTCTTAGCCAAACAGGGAGTTACCCTCTATGTTTTGCAATGTAGAACATCAGGGTGAGTATTCCAAAGCAGCTCATCACTATGATGGGAAGCTCCAGGATTTTGAAGAGGATGACGAGCTATGGCTTTCACTCAGGCTGTTAAAATCTACTGTGTTCACACAGTGCTGTGATGGGATAACTATACCCCTACTACTTCAACAGCCAGCTACAGCAGTTTGGAGATTTTTGTATACTTATGCTTAACCTATTTGGACAAATTGTCATTTTAATTTTTTTCAGAGCCTATCCCTATCAAAGGAATCCTTGCTTGCCCTCTTTCATCCCACGAACTTTTTCTTGCCACAAAATCTCTGGGACTCTCCCCCCAAAATTGGGTATCAGTGCTTAAGATCCTGCAGCAATTGAAAGCCTTCTGTCCTATGTTTCCTGGGTTAATCTGTCTCAGCTAAAGGATAATCCAGTGACTTTTTGCTGCTCTGACTGGCAGTGTGCTCATGACAGGGAGCCCCAGCACCCCTCACTGATGTAGCCAGACACAGGAATGGTAACAAATGCTTTGTTGACGAAGTTCAGTCCTTCCAGAGGATCCCTCATTTTAGTACTGAGTTGCAGAGAAAGATGCTGGGCATGGTTAAGTGGTTAAGTTCTTTGCTCTACTAGTTTTGTGTAAACTCCCTCCTCTTGGGACTAGTATTGCAGGAAATTGCCTTCCTCCTACAACTCATCCCATTGTATCAAGGGCAGTTGCTGCAGGCTTTGTTTAGTGTTTCCATCCATCTGTTCTTCTCACAAAATTGTTTATGAAAAATCCTTGTTTTCTCTGTGTTGTGTATACCTTTGTTTCTCTGTTCTGTCCTTTTGTATACTTCATGCTTTCCATGCCTCTACATTTCTCAGCCATGAACCACTCAGAAACTTTCTCACTGCTCAGCATGGGGTTGTTTGTAGGGGCCATCCTGTGCTCATCACAGTGAAATAAGGATGGGAAGTTGGAAGATAAGGGTTTTATCTGTGTCAGAATCTATGGTACATACATACGTTACTGCTGTGAGGGAGAGGAATGGAACATGAATATTTTTTCTACTCAGGGACCAGAGAGGAGAAGGGGTGTTTTCTGCTATACATCTGCCTCTAGGACTGCTATCCTCTGAGCCCACTTTAAGAAATCCCACACAGAGGGTCTATATTATCTTTCTTACTCTCTAAAGCCATGTACTAGATTGATTTGGCAAGATCAGTAACACTCTCAGACTCAGGATATTAGTTGCAGGTTTATTTTCTGGAACTATATAAAAAGTTCCTTGTAAAGATATTAACTATGAATTGTTCTTTATTAGGACCAAAAAATATTTTATTTACTAGATGGATAAACTATTCTGACTCAAGAGATAAATGCTCTTATGGAGTGCTACTTTTGTATAGGCAAGCCTGGAGGGATGGGTTGACGGATTCTTTTTAATCCCCTTGGAAACAGGGCTGGGGAGAGGGATTATTTCCTTCAAGGAAAAATGCAGATTTGGCACCCTAAAGCTATGTGTCTGAACTTGCTGGGTAGCGTGCATTCTGTTGTTTTATGCTAGATGAATAGAAGAGAGTCAGGCATGTCTGTAATTTGCTCAATAGCCAGTCCAGCAGGAATGTGGAAGACCAAGTTTTGACAACTTTCTCCTCCTGAGCAGGAGTTTCAACTCCTTCCCCTCCTCCTTCCATCCCAGTTTTTTGAGGACAGGTTATGAAATGCAAGGCTAAAGGGTATTTGCAGGCAGATGTTCTTCAGGGTGACCTGGTAGTGTTATTCCATCCATTATTAATGTGCAGATATTAGAAAAAAGTAGGGAACAGTACTGAGAGGTGAGTCATGCTGGGACTGTGAGACATAATGCAGCTCCACCTCCAGGCAGTAGCCCAGTATTTTCCACAAAGCTCTGTGGTGTGATCAAGAGAGTGAGGGAACTGTGCCCAGACAACCCTTATCACTCGAAGACCAAGGCATGTAGGAGGTGGATGACAAAAATTAAATAACCTTACATAGAGAATGAGATTTAAACTAAATTTTACATGCCTTGGGTAAAAGTCCTGACCATTTGACAGAAGCAGTATGTATTTGGGGGAGCCACCAGTGTTGACTTAAATTTTTTTGATTTAGGTCCTGACAAATGTTCACTTGATCTAAAATGAAATGTGGGATTATTTCCAAGAAAATAAACCCCCAATTTTCAGTGATATGCTCTTTATTTTTGCCTAAAGGCCCACTCTTGAACTGGAAGTATCCATTCCTGGGCACATGATGGTGCCTAGTAACAAAGTGCTCATTCACATGCAAGATGGATGAAAGCAATAGTGTGGTCCTTCAGGCTGCTGTGCCACGGGTGCCCAGGTATCTTCAGGAAGACAGAGATGCTGGTTATGGCTTGCATGAGAAATAAGTTCTTGGAAGTAAAGGAAAAATATATTCTCTCTCTCTTTCTTTTCCTTATCTCAGATATTTTGGACCATACTGAGATTTAGTCCTAGAGGCATAGCCATTCAGTGAATCTGAACTGGTTCCTTGCTAAATAATCTGAAAGAACTCAAGAAAGGAGAAAAGCATGACCCTAGGTGGAGTAAGGGCTTGTATTCCTCTTGTTAGTTCTCATGGTCACTTACAGAACACAACAATTCAAAATATACATCTTTTACTTTGTATGCACTGCACTCATTTTGGTGTCTGAAGGTTTATACATAATATGTAAGAAATCTCAGAGGGCAATGAAATGCCTTTTTTTTTTTTCTTTGAAGTGGAAACAACTGAACTCCCTCTAGGACTTTTGGAACAAGACCACATGAAACACAGGCTGTTATTTGCAAAGTTGGCCATGTAAACTTGTGCTGAAAACTGAGACTTTCTTCCAGGTGTGTCTTTAACCTGGTTTTCTGTTGTAACGTTAAAATCTGGCCCTCACAAGCAGCAGTGATGGTTAAGAAATCTGTATTTACTAAAAACATACAAGACACTGAGTATGTTCAGTCCTTGCAGTGAACTTTTCTGCCTTCAGAGTTGGCTGTGAGCACTAGTGTGAATGCACATGAGAGTACTTGCAGGTATAAGGAAATCATATTAAAATTGTTAGTGGTCCTTGAAAATAGATGCTTTATACAATGATACTTTAACAGAAAAAAAAAATCTAGTCTATCAAGAGCAGGAAACAACTGGTATTTGCAAGAGAAAAGTTTCCAAATTTGACTAATACAGTTGTAGTCTATATGTCTTACCTATATGTCTGTAGGTAAGTAAAGCTTGGAGTGGGAATGAGGGAATAACCAAAGTGTCAGTTCTTTAACCTGAGGAGATTTTACCTTATCCTGTAGTTTTCACAGCTGATTTAAGTATTACTGTGCCAGTTTTAAAGCCCTTGGACACAGGCGTGTGCACATTTCTGGAAGCCCCACTTAAAAAACCTTTGTATTCTCAATCAGAGAATCACAGAATTCCTAGGTTGGAAGAGACCTTCAAGATCTTCGAGTCCAACCCATGCCCTAACCCCTCAACTGGATCATGGCACCGAGTGCCACATCCAATCTTTTTTTAAACTAATCCAGGAATGGTGGCTCCACCACCTCCATACACAGACCATTCCAATATGCAATCACTCTTTCCGTGAAAAAAATTTTCCTAATATCCAACCTATATTTCCCTTGATGCAGCCTGAGACTGTGTCCTCTTGTTATGTCAAGAAGAAAGTTCTATTTAAATGACCACCTCAGACCCTATCTGCAGCAAATGAATTAATTAAAGTTAAAAATCTCAAAATACCTCTTTTAAGGCCAGGAACCTCACCTTGCCTGAGCACCTGCTCTTTCCTTACCTCCATGCACATACCCCAGTCAAGCCTCTTCTTGTCCCAAGAGCAAAGCTTCAGGTGTGCCCGAATGAAACCTGCCTGCACACATGCACATTTCCTCTTTTTCCTCAGTTCATGCTGAAGGTACAGCTATCTAGACTGAACACTCTCCATTTTGGCTTATGAGACACATGACTCTTAACCAGCTCATTTATATTTTACACTGCATTTCACATAACATTTTTTTATGATTCAGTTATGCTTTCCAGTGAATATATAGGTACAATACAAAATGTATAGAATGACTTTAAAGGATGCATTATTTTCTCTTATTATACTGTCAGAATACTCTTACAATCAGGATTAGATCCTTTCTTCCACAAAGACTTCAAACCTTTTTAATGTTCTGTTTGTTTTACCCCTCTTAGACTGTTAAGTATAGTATGCAAGAGTTTGTTCTTCTGGAAGATAAGCACAGCAATAATACAATTTTCCTCCTTTAGTAATTGACTGGATTTCTAAACTTGAGTGACTGGAAATGTCCTAGCAAATGAGGATTTGTTCAATGAACTGGGAAAACACTTTGAACTTCAGGACTACATACATTTAGTGAAGGATTGATTAATTTACTTGATTCTTTCCTGTCATCAGGACTTTAGGAGAATGGGCAGATTTTTTTACAGGAAGTTCTTAGCTCCTCAGAGTTGACCTCTCCAACACCCGCACTCACTGGGTTACTACTGCCCTTACTGCATGTGCACAAACCTTGTCTTCTCCTCTACCCCTCCCCTTTCGCTGTGTGACTCCTCTCCAGCCTGAGTCCCTCCTTGCAGCCATGGATGCTCAGCACCCTCTGTCCCAGGTCTGACTGTCTCCTTGGGTTGCAAACCAGATGCCTCCAGGCCTTGCTACCTATCACAGCTGTTGGCAGCAGGTTTGTGAGCCTGTGGGACTGGCACACCTGAAACCCATGCATTGCTTTAGCCTATTAGGGGTTGATGTTTTACAAGGGTTATCTGAAGAGGGCGTAGAGGAGGGCTGATGTCCAGGGATAATTTGGGGAAATGCGGAGCTATTCCTGTGTAGTGGTCAGTATTGTGGGGCTGGGACGCTGATTGCCCTCTGGTAACTCTGCCTTGCTACCCTTTTATCATGCGTCCCTAATCAGAGAGTTTTCACAGACAGATATGAAACATTAGGTCCTCGGCCACAGCTGAGGTTCTCAGAGAAAAGACACCCTGAAGGTGTGCTTGACACTGCATAATTTTTGTTTTTATGAGGACTGAAACAATGGAGGGCTATAGGGGTAGGAAAAGAAAAGGAAAAACCAAGAAAACGGCTGCCTACCTGTGTGTTTGGATGAAGTGGAAGGTGTCTACAACAGAAGACAAGCTCCACCCTGTCCCTCTGAAGCCATTTCATGAGGTACTCTCTGTTTTCTTGCTTTGTGCAAGAATGATGTTTATGCAGCTTTTAAACTGACAAAAATCACTTTAAGTATGGGTATAAAAGATAATAAGAAAAGAAGGTTTTATTGTTTTGCATAATAGTAAAAATAACAACAGTTAAAAACATTAATTGAAAACAAAGTTTTTGAGATGCCTTGTCAGGGATTTTTTCCCTATGAAGCAATTGTGCCCCAATAATTGATTTCAAGGAAAAAAAACCGGAATCACTCTCAGCAGTGGAGATACTGGTGCAAATACCTGTTTGCTATGATGTTAATAATTTTTTTTTTGTCTATGCTCCCAGACCTTTCATATTTTCTGACTGTTGGACTGCTTAATGATAGAGGAATTCTTCAGTTGTACATTTAGGCTATTTTGGTGTTATTTCCTCCCCTATAAGCATCCTTATAAGGGTCCTTTCCTTTTCTTGGTTCCAGCTGAGAGTGGGGGTGGGCTAGGGTGTGGGGAGCAGCAGGTAGGGAGAGGCTGGGAGGGATTTGGAGCGAGCTGTGAATAAGTTCGCAGGAGATCTTGCAGCCAGTGGAGTGGGACCGATCTGACCTTTTCTGTAGGTTTCTATAAAATTGGGGGCCGGTTTGCAGCCTGCTCTGGGAGGCTCTTCCTCTGCTGCCCCATGGCTCTCCCAGGCATCTGTGCAGGGGCCATTACACTCCATGGTGCTCCATAGGCACCCTCTGTTGAGATGTCCCTGGACCACAATCATGTACATCCATGTATAAAACAAAAATGCACGTCCCCATCCCTCCCTACAAACTTTGTGGTTCTTTATCAAGATGAAGGAACAGGACATTCTGGTGAAAACCCACCTGGAATACTGTGTCTAGCCCTACATAAGAAGGATGTAGGGCTGGACCCTGACATAAGAAGGATGTGGACCAATTGGATCAAGCCCAGATGTGGGCCATGAAGATGGTAAAAAAGCTGGAGCACGTCCCCTGTGAGCACAGGCTGAGTTGGGACTGTTCTGCCTGGAGGAGCCTCTGGGATGACTCTATATCACCTTTCAGAATGTGGAGTTTTGACAAGGCCATCTAGATGCTGGACAGGGGCACAATGGTTTAAAATGAAAGAGAGTAGATTTAGACTAAATATGAGGAAGAACAAAGGTGGTGAGACACTAGAACAGGTTACCCAGGACAGTTGTGGAGTCCCCATCCCTGTGATCCTTCAAGGCCAGGCAAAATGAGACTTTGAGCAACCTGCTTTAGTGGAAGGTGTTCCTGCTCATGGCAGGAGGGCTGGACTAGAAGGCCTTTAAAGATCCCCTCCAAACAAAACCATTCTATGATACAATGCTTCTGTTCTATGCAAAGCCCCATGCTGGCTTACATGGTGCTCAGAGACTTCGTAGTTAAATATCCTTTCACCTGGTGAAGGAGACTGCTAAAGAGACTAACTGACAGTGTTATTGTCTTCTGAATCTTAAAATTTTGTGGTCAAAATACTTGGACAGAAGCTGCAAAAAGAGAAAACAAAAATAAACCACATGGCTTGGTTTCTGCCTAAGGACTTTTTGTCACAACCCCGCAGAGATTGGCACAGGCTGAGGGAGCAGTTACAATCAGTGTCCATCAGGATTTTCAAAGAGGCATCTCTGGTTCTTATGGAAATCAACAATGGGATCATTTCAGAGAAGTGTGATCCCACTTATTCCCATTTTCCCCCTTTATTTGACTGCTAACACTTTAGGCTTCAGAGGGTTTTAAATTAAATGTTTTCTAAGCAGTCAGGGTATCTCTCCTTCATGCTGTACACTTGGCTTGGAGATGATATCTAGGTTTTCTTCCATTTTTATTATTTTAAATACATGTTCAGCATTATGACATTTACCCTCAGTGACAATTACAGATACATAAGGAGTAAACAACTTTATTCTATGTCACAGTAGGAGTGTTGTTATAAAGCATAGGGCCAAGGAAAACTTAAGGCTCACTGCTGAGATAAGTGCATGAACCCTGAATATAATCCTATTAAGAAATTGATTACAAATATCTGAAATGAAATTGCAAACCAGGCTCTCTGGATGATATATCTCGTCCATCCAGATTAAGAACAAGCTGAATCCTACAACCAATTTAGAGAAAAGAAATTGCAAAGCCCTTCAGAAGATAACTGCATATCCTATTTACAGTTTAAATTAAAGACAGAGACCTAGTCAAGCAGACAGGCATAAGAAAATACTTGGAGTTGATATGAGTTACTCTGTTGAATTACTTTAACCAAAGGATCATATAGATTATTTTTTCTATGGATTTTTACACTCGTTTGACTCTACTACAATAACAAAGTCTTGACTGTTTAATTTTCATTTAAGTATCTCTATTTCATTTGTTAAGCAAACATAGCATAGCTTCTGCATTGTAACCCTGTGTGGTTTTCTATTTCTATACACACACACAGAGCTGAAAAAGCCAAACTTACCTTTGCCATTTATATGTGAGGGAGCTTTGGCATGTTATGCACTAAATGTAAGTCTATTGAATTTTTCTTTTTCCTGTAGACCATTAGCAAACAGTCATTGGGGTTAATCCTTCCTCCCCAAATCATACTCTTGAACACTCAATACAGCTGAACTTTTGGATCCCATGAAATGAGGATGTAAATGGTCTGTGTGAACCTAATCTCCAAGGTGGGGGTTTAGGAGGAGAGGGGTGATAGGAAAAAGATCTAAATAGGGCTTGAAGAGGTTTTTTACATATGGTGTGCAAATTTTGTATGCAATGCCATTTGTCCCCAACTGTCTTGGAATTTCTAAAACTTTTATTTCTGCTTCCTCAAGTAGGGTCCAGTCAGCGTACAGATGCCTAATTGTTCTGGTACATCTGTTCATATCCATAATAATTTTCCTAATTAGATTGTCTTTGGGGTTTATTCACTTATCCACCTTGGCTATCTGAGGGATTCAAAGTGTGGAGAACAAGGTCCACTTTGGAGCCTTCACAGACACAAACTGCTGCTTCTTCTTTCCTGCAAGGAAGCTGAACTTGGGTTGAAACATCTGGGAATTATGCGCAGAGGTAAGAGACAGAATGGCTTTTCTCTAAAATCCTTCTATTGTTTCCAGTTTGCCTGCTCAAAGAGGAGAAGACAGGGAAGCTCTATGGTAGTAAATTTGAGGGAACTTGTAGAAGAGCCAAAGATCTGTTCCCTAATGCTACAAAGCCTAAAAATCTACGGGCAGAATAGTAATGCAGGCTTTGACTCACTAATCCCTCTGTCTTGAGGGGAATTATTGCCCTTCACAGGAGAGAAGTCATGTTATGCTAGCCAAAACCACTAAGAGGCAAATGTTTCCTTTTCTCAAACAAGACAAGAAAATAAGAGGCTTTTTTTTTTTTTTCCCCTTTCTTTTTGCATCCTGGTAGTTGTATTGCCACCTTCCTAAGAGAAACTAATATAGACTCCTGGGGTTGATTCTGTCAGAGTCAACAAATTTCTAAACACCCTCAACCTCATAATTTAAGTAACGCTTAGAATGATGCAACAGCAGCAGCACATTGATCATCTCTTACTTTCTGCAGCATCCTTGCATTGTATGCTACAGTGTCCAATCCAGGCTTTGCTCTAAGTACCATGGAAATGATAAATGGATAGATAGATAGATAGATAGATAGATAGATAGATAGATATAGACAGAAAGTTGGTCTTCGGTCCATACAGCTTATATGAGGATGGTCTGCATTACAATCGAATTATTTTTATTTATTGAAGTCAAGAGGGAAGGAAAAAGACCACAAACATTGTCATACAAAAACTTTAAATAGTCTATCTGGACAGACCATTTGCATTAATAAATTTTCAAATTTATATATTTAAAAGCTCTCATGTCTGTAATTTTTAACTTGGGACAAATTTTCCAGAGAAAGTTTTAGAATGAAAAGTTTTAGAATGGAACTTTAGAACAGCTGGCAAAACAAATTCATTTACACATAATTTTGTTGCTAAAGTGCTTTTATTATTGGATTTCTGTTATTATTTTGTTACTGGGCAGTAGCAGATTATTGAGATTTTTGTAAAATTGGGACAGTCTCATCAGGATTTGACTGTTCTTTTGTTCTTTGAAAACAGAAATTCAGCATTAGCTAACCTCTTCAGGGTGGTTTTTCTTCCAGTAGGATGTGTACACTGATGGTAGCAGTGTAAGTAGTACAAAAAATACCTGCAATCTTTGCATGGTAGCCAAACCTCTGAAATGCCAAAGTTCATACCTTTGCCACAGGTGAATGGGTTTGGTGAAAAGAAAACAGCCTCAGGGTTTGCAACAAAGTAAGGGATCAACTACAAAATGTTAATGATTAAAAAGAAACCCCCCACTCCCCCTCAACATTTGCACTTTAATTCTTCTCTGACACTAAGACCACTAAAAATCTCTGGAGATCCTGCTTTTGTTAAAGCTTGAGGCCCCGTAGCAGACTGGTCTTTATTTCAGATGAGGATACAGGTTTCTCAAATTGGCCCAAATTTTTAGGGATTAAACAGACCTCAGAAACTTCTGACATGCTTGAGGTTTGCCCATGCGCCAGCTGCCTCCCTTTGCCATTGGCTGGGTCGGAGAGAAAACAGACCCAAGGACATCTGTCTTACAAGGGAGAGGTCCTGGGGAGAGGAATGCCCCACCCACCCAAACCTGAAGGGCCAGGAGAAAGCCCGTGGGGCCTTGGCAGCCCTTCCATGCTTGACATTTAATTGCTGATCCTCATACCCACCCATCTAAAAGAGTGCCAGAAACTTACACAGCTTTTGCAAAAATCCTGCACTTTTAACATTGCGAGTTTTATTTATTGGAGCGCTTCAAATAACTCAAAACATTCATTGTCTGACTGAGGCTGAAATTTGCTCTATAGGTTCCATACAAAATACTAATTCTATTGAAGTGCAAAGTAATTTCAACCCAAAATGTGGTGTGATTTCAGCATAGAGCATAGGTGAACATTGTCCCCATTCATGCAAGTTCAAGGAACTTCAAAAATCAGTGTATACAGCTACTGTCACCTATATGGGGTCTGAGCTTGTAGCCACTCTGTTACAGCATACTAGCCTTTGGAAGGAGTGCTGAGAACAACAGCCAAACCTACTGACAAAAATACTTCTGATAGAAAGTGATTTTTTAAAGTGTTGAGCTGACTTTGAAGCTTGTAGATTGATTTTTTAAAAGACTGTTCTGCTAGAAATAGCACTTGAGGAAAAAAGGCATTTACTAAGCTACTCTCTCCTTAGAGCTGGAAGTGAGTTCAGTTCTTTTATTTAATATATGCAACTTTCAATCACACTTTTTTAGTAAACCCACTTGGAAGAGGAGGGGGAATTACCGGGGATCATTGTTTGTTTCTGAGCCCCAGTGTCTGCTAGAAATTATTACTGTTTGTTTCACAACAGGGTGTGAATTACTTGGTTGCAGTCAACCATTGTTTGGAAATATATTTTGGAATGTTTCCTTTATGAAAGGTTTTTATTTACTTAGGATTCATGATCCTGTATTTCTTTCAGCTGTTCACATATTCTGTTGCCACAGAATTGCTCACTTTTATAATAATGTGTTCAACTAATAACCAGACTTTTGTTTCAAACTCCATCTTGAAACATGGTATAAAATCTAACTCCTGAAAGCTGCATTAAGCCAGGATCTCCTACACTGTACATTCTGCTAACAGTGATCCTGGGATTTAACTTTTAATAGAAATCTTCCAGTATTGCCTGGAAAACATTAAATAAAAGGTGATCCTAAATTTTTGCAAGTGTGGTGAACATATTTTCAAATATGATGATTTGGATTGAGCTGTTTTGGATCTTTGTAATATGTTGGAAGACAGCAGTTGTTTCTCCCATTTTTGACAATACCTGAATGAGCTACATAAAATGCGTCTGAGTTCATTAGTGCTGGCTGATCAGGGAGACTAAGGCTGAATTTTGGCAGTGGGAGAGAAATTGAGGTTTTCTTTTAAGTGTTGATTAGAACTGGATCACTTCCAGATTAATGAGTTTATTCCAAATATTATCCATTGCCCCTCCTCTCCCTTCCATTTGTCAGAGGGAGGAATGTGTCTGTGGGAAGAACAGACATGTATGCTTCCCCACACAGTGACAGTGCTTGAGGGACCAAGCTCAACACCAAAATTCAGACTCCAGCTTCTGGCTCAAAGTTGCTGTGCTGGATACCCAGAATGTACTGCTCATGGGGCTGTGCTTGTTGCTTGGTAAACACTGTTGAAGACAAATTTTGACTTTGAGACTTAATGAATTTTGGCATTCTGGAAACGAGAGTCATGGATGAAAATTAAACCTTGCTAACCACGTAACTATTTTTGATCAAAATTTTGAACTTTCAACTCTTTATCATTCTCTTGTTGGTGGGTTTTAGGAACTATCTTATTTTACTTCGGATTTACTTTACTTACCTAGATGAAAGTGAGCAGGTTACCTCAGCAGAAAAAAAAAATCTCTGAAATGGTGATGTGTGGTCTTTATGTCACAGTTGCCATCTTGCATTGTGTTCATCATGTGGAGACATAGAGATACAGACAGGAAAGGACCTCAGTCACCTTGCGCAGCCCACTGCTAACTTAGTCATATAGTACCAACACCCGAGAAATTCATCTTTATAGATTTAAGTTCTAGTCTCACTACTCTTCCTGAAAGGCTGCTCCACATCTTTGCTTTGGAGATGATTAGAGGCCTTTCTCCATTGAAATGTGAATGTCCTCAGTCAGAATTGTCCTTACAGCTGGTTTTCAGCATCTCTAGCTTATTCTCCCTGGGCAGAAGAGGCTATTTTTCTGATGTGAAAGCTCTTTATACCCTTTATCTTCAGTATAAGTGCTGAGTCCAGACACTTGTGGCCGCAAAATGGCATCTAGATTTTCTTCCTTCTTTCACCATTTAACAGGCTGCTACTGTGTTCTTGCTATAAAAAAAATTAAAGGAGTTAGAGATGAAGTTTGTCAGGATGATACTCCTGTAGAAGGATTTTGTTTTTTCCCCACGATGTTTCTTATTTGCAAATTGTTTATCTTAAGTTTATTTTTAGTTTTTCTTTTGCTCATCTGTTGTGTTTGGTTCGGATATTGAAAAGTAGGTGTAGACATTTGTGTTTGCAGCCTCAGTAAAGATGACAGTACACAAGTAGAGTACTACAGGAGCTCACAGGATTGTTTATATCCTGCTGTGCAAACTGGAAATCTTCTTCCTCTCACCTCTTCACACTCTCAGGCAGAGGAGGTAGATCAGAGAATAAGGGGGGTTATTGCATGCCTCTGATTGTCCTGATATTTTAATTAAACTGAGTGGTTCTTTTAACAAATACCATCTTGTTTTTGCTGAAAGTCATTCTGTTAAACATTTCATATGAAATTCAGTGTAGAAGATAAACCCTGGGCAGTCCTTAAATCCTATACATCTCCCAGGCCGATCATCTGTCAGGGTTCCAACATGTTCTGCAGTGCCATGGTTCCCTTTCCTGTTGGCTGATTGCTCATGTGGGTTGACCACAGGCACTCTCTTCCTCTCCAAAGGAATTTGCCTTTATATTATTTTGCATCTACTGTAAAAGATTTTATTTTCTCACTTTGCTTCATGCTCTGACTTCTGATGCATATGGGATGCTCCAGCATCAAACAGAAGTGTTGTGTGTCCCTTTTCTTGCCTCCTTGTGGTTATCATCTCTAACAAAGACAACTTTAGTTGGTGTCACCGAAATAGTCCAGGGCCAATGGTTTCTTACTAGAGATGAGATTGGATTCATGGTTTATAGTTGCACTTCCAGTTTCTGGTTTGTAGGAAAAAGCCATTTTTAGCAATCCTTTGCTTTCTGATCATGGCACATTTTGCACTGCATGCAATTTGGGACTGTTTATCTATACATAAGATTGCCAGGTCTCAATTGAAATTGGCATTTTAGAAGCATGGAGAGAACTGGCAGGCAGGAGGTACCACAAATCTTGCATGTAAAGCACTTCTCAGTTTTTTCATTGGAGACTGAGCCAAACGTTGCTTTGCTGCCTGGTGATACTGCAGTTTTATACCAATAACCTCTGTGAAATAAATATAGTTAGGCTTATGCCTGTGGGTTTTAGTGAATATGTATTTTATAGGTTGTTTTCTGAAAGACCTGATTCTGTTGCTTTTGAAGTCAGAATTTCACATCTTTTGTGCCCCAAACATGCAGCATGCTTGCCTAGCCAGTCAATGAGTTACTCTGCTCAACTAAGGTGCAGATTGGATTTAATCTACTCCAGTTTTGTCAAGCTTTGGAACATAAACTGATTTTTCTTTATTTGAGTTCCTCTGGGAGATCTGTAAAATGAAATCAGAAATTGACGATAAGAAAAGCAGAGCTAATAAAAACTGTGCATACCTGGCTACTGAGCTCATATCCTTGCCACGTTTGGGGAGGCCTTGAGGTGTACTCAATTTAAACTTAACTTCTTTTTTTTTTTTTTTTTTCCCCTAGTTTATCATCATTTAGCACAGTAATACTTATCAGCCACCTAGAGCACTGGGCAAAGGAAGCATCAGCTGATGATGGTCTCATGATTTTCCTTTGTCAGTACAGAGGGCAGCATTCCTAAAGCTGAATTAATTGGGGTAATTTCCTGCCACTGTCCATGGGGGCAAGTGGAGCTTGATGTGCTCTGAAACAATTCCCTTCCCAGACCTACTCCCTGCAGGCAATGGCTGGGGGGAAAGGAATTTGGTGGGCACTGGAGCTATTTCCCATTAGGAGGCAAACTTAAACAGCAAGATTTTGGAATGAAACGTGTTATTTGGACTGCTCAAGGTTGTTAAACAGGGGAGAGAAGCAGCCAGTTGTGACTCCCCCATTTTTTATATGATGAGATCAGTTTTCAGAGAGGAGAGTGATTATGGATGCCCTACGATATAATTGCTGTCAGGACCTCCAAAAGTTCAGTCTCTCCGGATGCTCAGAGTTACCAGTGAGAAGGGAAGGTCCATCCTAGCAGACAGGCTCACTGTGTCCTAGTTTTCATGGTCTCTCTTTCATAAAGACAAAATTCAAGTATATTCAGTTTGCAAATTAGAACGCCTACATTTAGATGTCTATGTGTAGGTATCACCATGTGGGTAAAGTGAGTTCAGCAGAAATTAGGCAGCTGTCCCGGAGATCACTTATAGCTCCATTTTCAGATGAGGCGATTTGAACATGGTGGGACCTGAAGCCCCAAGCTGACATGGTGTCACATACATATGACTATATATCAGTGATTTTGGCTGAATCCTACCCTTTAGGTCTATTGTCTGCTTTGCTGTTTTGGTTTTTTGTTTTCCATGTAGGACAGAAATAATTACATTTTCCAATCAGAGGTTGAAGACTAACTAAAATCACTAAATCCTTGTACCTGCTTATGTAAAGATGGACTTTTCACATTCCTTGAAGAACCTGGCTTTGTGGTGCAAACTCTTAGGGGTGGTGTGGGTGGAAGAAGAGCGAAGGCATCAGCAGCTTTCAATACTAAAGCCTAGCACAAGGAAAGCAGAAGGGTATTGAGGCCATGTCTCCAAATATCTTGGGATCCACCCACCTTTATGAAGATAAGCTGCTTCCTGCGACTCTAATTATTCAGGAGTAATTACTTGTGGTAGTATTATTTCTCCAGCAAGATTTTACTTTGAAAAATGTCCTGTTGCTTGCACAGCTGATGTTAATGAACATGCAAGTTTTGGCTCAGGGCTGGTGTTGTCCAAGTGAGATGAACTGAGTCAATATCTGTACCAGTGAAATTAATCCAGTAACATTTAGATCAGATGTTTTCACCCTCCCTCCCCTTTGCATTCAATCCGGGTTTCACCAATGTACTGTAGTGGCACCTGAATAAACACTTGCAAATATTTATAATTCCCCACCTTCTCATAGGGGGCTTTCTGAGATCTTTCCCACAAGTCTCCCATATGAAACAGTTGAATCCCTTTTCTTTCTTAATATAAACATGAAGGTAATGTGCCCCTTGTCACAGCAGACATCTGTTATATGTGTAGTAGTTATTTTATAGCTCACAGATAAATCATTGTGCTCCATCTCATTTTGCACTGCAATCTGCAAATTACAATGATTCCTTGAAGAGACGGAAATCAGGTTTGTTTGTTGTATTATTAATAAACTTTAAATCACTCCCATATCTGTAACTGGGTTTTTGGGATTTGTTCCAGTTTCCAGATGACAAATATTGGCTGCTCAAGACACTTTACTACAATTGGCTTTGCTAATTGCCATGAATGAATTGAATTGAACATTAATTAACTATTTCTGTAAAGGGCTCATCACAGGAAAGCCTTCTGGACTTGTGTAAATTTATATTTAACATCCCATGACAAATGCATGCCTTTCAACAATTGGTTTGCAACTCCTGACAAATGTTTTTATTTCATTTTATGAGTTCAGTCACTGCATCAAAAATAGCCATGGCTTAAATTTGCATTAAGACAAATTACTCTTGAAATGCATTTCCAGTCTTTTGGGAATCAGCAGGCTTTCTATAAAATGAGGATCCTCCTCTCATTTTTCCTGAATGTTTATGTTTTATATAACAAGAGAATTAAAAATATCCATGAGGGCACTGCAATAATTCATATGTTGGCCATGATACAGTACAGGAATTTGTTCCAAACCAGATCTGTGCTTTTTTTTTTTGGATTAGGCTTAACATTTCCATTGCTGGAAAATAATTACATATTAATAGAAGTACTAGTTATACTTGGGATCCCTTCTCGTATTGCCACCCTCCAAAGAATGTCTTGGAGGAATGCTGGATCAGCCCTTTTGTGACCATCTTCACCGACAATTTTATACTTTAGGACAGAAATTTGGTGTTCCCAATATAATCCTGAATGGTTTATTTCACCATTACAGCAGCAATGGCAAACCTTGAATTGTGCTACAAAGACTGCTTTGCTATGGGTGAGCAGCTGCGCATGTCGTACAGTCTCCTACTATGTGTTAGGATTTTATTTTCCATACAACCAAGTAGTTTCTGCTGCAAATATTTGAAAGCTAAGCAGAAAGATGTGGTGAACACTCAACCCAGTTGCTGATATACAGCTAAATGATATTTTAAGGTATTTTGTTGTTGAATAAATGTGAGGAGAACAATGCACCTATCTAGCAGGAGTGTCCAAGGCCTGAAAATAAAATTAACAACTACTCAAAATGTCAAATATTATGAATGAGTTCTTTGAGTTTTTTTCACAACATAGTTTTTTAAAAGTCCTAACTTCAAAACTTCCTTATCCTGGAAAGAAGAGTTCAAGAGTGATTTCTGGGAGATATCTCTAGAGTATTCATTTAAATATACATATATATTTGTGTGTGTGTGTATGTAAATGTGTGTATCTTTATTTATTGTTTTCTAAGCCTTTGCCACATAATTTCCCTTTGCATTTGGTTTGCATTACAGCACGGGCTAATGCAATTGCTCTTGGAGAAGACCTGTATAAGTATACATCCATTTAATCTATTTGTGCTAATAGAAAGGATTCTCTGTGATTTCCTTGGCTCTGTTGAGTTTATGCCACATACATCCACTTTACAGTGTTGTCCGTGGTTTGTCTTCATTAGTCTCAGGTTTTACAATTCTTTGTCCTTCATATGGCTTGAATTTTGTGCAGACCCTGGGACTGCATACACTGGGAACTAGCCTGAAATTCAGGAGAAGCAGGGGTTTTTTTCTTCTTTATGATACTGAGCCTTTTTAACTCCAGGTGAGTCCTTTGTGGCCCTGACACCTCCGGCATTTCTGTCCGGTTAGAATCTGAGACCCAGCTCTTCAGTGACTCTGTACCCACATGGTGACTTGAGAAACCTGTGGAGGTCATGGATATCACCATGGCTCCCAAAAAATGTTTGCTTTAGGAAAAAAAATAATCTGAAATAAAACACATTTTCAGTACTTTCTGATGACCTGCTAAGTCCATCTATAGGTTCGTTGTATGGCCACAAATGTTTTTGCAGCTACACAGAGGGAAACGTGCATCCTTCCTCCTGGAATGGAGCCTCACATAGACTTTGCTTCTTTGGGGGCATTTGTATGCTCTCTTCCCTTCAGGGCTGTCTCATATATGATCAGTGCTGTGTGTTTGCAAACCTGAATCTTGGTGTGTTGATGTAAGGACTCTGATTCCTTGTTTTGGGTGGAGGAAACCACTGCCACTGTGTTCTGCCTTGGGCTTTGCCGAGTGCCAGGTTTGGGACAGTCAGCACTGTCTTCAGTAGCAGGATCAGCTGGATCTTGAACTACAAGCTCATGCTGCCCACTGCTGGAAACAACTCCAGTAGTTAATCCTGTGCATTATGCCACCTTTAGACTGTTTAACCCAACACCCTGAACCTTACAGGTCAGGTTGGCTGAAACTGACTGCTCCCTCTGCTGAGCTCTGCTCTCATGTGATGAAAGTGTGAGTGAGGTTGGCTACTACTAGTCACACTCTGAAATTATGCATCTGCTTGTTATGTAGATTTTTGGGGTGTTGTTGCTTGGGCATCTGGCAGCTGAGAAAGCTGCCTCAAATGCACAGTGGTTTGTAATCAGAGCCTGGCAGATACATTCAGTTAAAATTTAATTCCAGGCTTGTGGTTTACCCTTGAGAGGCTTTCTTCCATCTAACAGCAGCACCGAGCTCTCATCCACACTGAGGCTGAGTGAGCTGCTTGTTTTCCAGGTACTTATCTTCTGAACTGCGGAAACATCTTATGCATTTCACTGCCTCCTGTGTCATGGGAATCCCAGTAAAAGCAAATGACTGGAAGAGATCTTGCCTTTCTAGCATTTCCAGGCACAACAACAAGACAAGTTCATGGAAGAACTCTCCACCTGGGCCTATTAAATATTAAGATGTTGATGTGACCATTGGCTCAGAAAGTCTTAGATTGTGCAGGGCCAGGAACTAGTAGAATATACAAGGGAAAGATCTCTGTCTGCTTTCCCTTGTCTCTTACTGTTCCAAAATATTCACTACTGTCACATCATCTTCTGAATTAAAAGGATCTTCAGTGTGGTCCTGTAGAGATGGATTTCTCTTCCTAACTTCTTAGAGTGTTTCTCAGCTATTTGAAAACGCTGTGTGGTCTCCACAGGAAGCTGTCAAGGGACCCAGATCACAAGCTGGACAAAATGTATGCATTGTATGACATTTAATATGAATGTTTTAGTAATCTCCAGTGGACCGGAGGAGTGATCTGCACTGAGTGGGGGCAGATATCAGGGCTGAATGACAGTAGTCTTAAACATACAAGTTTACCAGTCCCATCAGTGTTCATTTTTGGATCATGTGCTCCTGAATGGCTACAAGAAAAGTGGGGCTGGAGAAATCCTGCTGAATAGTCTGAAAAACTGAGCTACGTAGATTGTCATGGGCCACTTGAATTAGTAGGAAAACTTGACTCCAGAAGACAGGGAGCAGCTGGAGAGGTAGAAATGTATCTGAATTCAGGGTCCCAGGACCTACAGCAAAGAGAAGTAAGACAGAAGTTCTGGCAGAATGGAGCTGAAACAGCTATGCAGGAACTTAAGTATGGCTTGAGTGATGATTTAGCTATTTATCTTTTCTTTCTGTGCTTGTGTTTAAACCCCCTTCTTAATATCTTACAAAGTAGACAGTCCTGCTAAAAATGTCTATGAATTTGTCATTAAACTTAGGTTGAAGGAGTAGAAGTGATGCTGGTAAACCTAGGGTGTGTTGTTCCCATGGTGGTGGTAGATCAGAGTAAAGAAGGGTACAGGTAATGTAGAGGGTTTGCTCAAAGAAATTTAGGAATCATATTCTGCTTCCACTAAAACACAAAGATACGGGCTTAGTTCTGACAGATGCTCCTCCTTCCTTCAAGAAGGGAAGTAGCGAAGGGACACCAAGACTCTTCCAAAGTACTGAGAAGAGTTGCCATTGGCATGTGGCATCTGACAGGGCATTTTATGTGTTCTGGATTATGCTGTAGTTTGAGATACGTCACAAGGAACATATGGGGCAAATAATTTTTTTTCTTGGCCCATCCCTATGTGTAATAGGGGTAGAATGAAATCTCTATGCACAGACAATCTAGAAAGAGAAATATACTACAATAAGGTGAGCTGATCTGTGAAGAATGGCAACAAGAATAAAGTTATTTTAGCTAATTATACAGGAGAAAGCAAAACTTACATAAGGTTTTATCCCGTTATTTGGCTTTGTGGCAAAATTCAGTCCTGCCTTGCTTCTGTCATCTGAGGAGCTGTAGAACTCACTGATCAAATGGCAACAATGCATGGTTGTCAGAATGGATAAAACTGATAGTTTATTAATAAAAATAACTAATTGGTGTTGTAGTCTATTCATTATTGCCCGTTTGCAGTTCTTTCATAAATTAAAAACCCCACATAGATATTAAGCTTGGCAAGTTTTTCTTTGGAGTGTCTAGTGTACACTCCATACTAGAGTGTGTGCTTAGCTTTAGCACTTCTCAATATGTTGTGGTAATAAAGGGAACATTTTCAATAACAGCAGCTCACGTACTGGGTAGTCCATTTTGTGCATGGACATGAATTGTTGAATAAGTTACCATTAAATATGCCTAGCAATCAGTGACAGATTCTGCCTCTGAGATACTGAGCCTTTTCCTTAAGTAACTGATATAACTGAATGCTTGACAGTTCCACTGTATGATTGTTTGCATGAATTTCCTGCCTTTGAAATTCCAAATGGACTGCTTCAATCTCTATGGAGACATTAATTTTACATCTGCCTTTTTTCCCCCTTAGAGCTGAATTTTTTAATTAACACTAAATAAATATTCTTTACAAAGTGTTATTAACAATAGCCATGAATTCCAGTGTGTAATCGGTTTGAACCACAGCTGTCCTGTTTCTTTCTTTACATCACTGGGGGAAACCCTGTCTGTGGTTTGTCCATATGAAGTCTTCTGCCCATTCACCTCTCTCCTCACATTCAGACATTGTGATTCTGGTCCGACGGCGGCCTATTAGGTCCCAATGTTTCAAAGCATTCAGTGATTTCCCATCGTCATCAAAGCAAATTACTCTGATTTAGTTTCTCTTTAGAAAAGGAAGTGGTCCTTTATTTTCTCACTGCAATCTGTCCATCCTAGCTAAGTGCTGCTGCAGATATCATTCCCTCCTTATAATTTCCTTTTTCTTGTTTTCCCCTTCAATCTGAGAATTTCAGTCAGGCAGTTTTATTTGTTATTTTAAAGGAATGTATTTTGGAAGCACAGGCCTCACTCTTGTGCTCTTCTGATGTAATTGTGTCGTGGTGCCTCCGCTACATAATTGGAATAAGATGATTTGGCCACAGAGCTTTGAAAAATTTGGAAGGGCTATTACAGAGCAAACAAATAAATTTATCATATTTTGTGACATTTGCATCTCATTTTGATATCAAAACATATAGTTTCTGACAACCTCATTTGAGAGGTTTAAATTTTTTTTGTACACTTCAGTTGAACTATTTAGGGCAATTTCCCCCCTTCATGCATTGCTAGACACCAGTTCACAGATGAACTTTAAATGCCAGATTTCTTTTGATAGAAAGAAATCATAATAATACTAAATGAAAACCCATCTCCCTCCAGAATCCAGTTGAAAAGTGAGATTCCTACAAACTTCTAAAAGTTCTCTCTGAGATTTCTAGATTACCCTTAAAATAGGAGAGGAAGAGGGTGATAAAAAGAGGAATTGGCAAAGTCTTTGGAAATAACAGACAATGTTGAAAAAACTTCTTTCATATAATTATGCACGTTTACCTGATTTTTTTTCCCTCTGTTGGGGGTTAGATTTGGTTTTCTTTTTTCCCTATAGAATTTTTTCCCACAAAGTCACTAGGAGACTAACTGCTGGGTGCTTATGGGTGCTTAACCTAAACAATACAAATGGCTAGGAGGGCATGGCACCAGCCTACACCCTTTTTTGTTCTCTGAGAGTTTTTATCTACGAGGGAAAGAGGTGATACCGCGAGGTTTTGGGCAGGTAAAGGGCAGGGGTGGGGACAGTTTCACTCTCTTGCTCTCGACATTGGGGAGAGAAGGGTCAGGCCANAACTCAAAATTAGATTGCATTTATGATCTAGAGACCTCTTTAACTTCTGTAGAGGAGACATTTAATGAGGCTGATGATTTGATGCCAGCCATCAATGACAACATGTGTTAATGTCATTTACATAGGCAGTAATGTCCAGTTGTGAAGCTACCCAGCTTGACTGCAAAACTCATGCAAATGATCATCCTTCATCGTCTGATGCCAGTCTTGTAGATTACTGATGCAAAATGCAAGTTCAAAGTACATGTTTAGATGAAAATTGATAATTTCCAAAGGTTAGGTCACTGGGGTGGAGCTAAGAGCAAAGCCCAGTGTGGAAATTTGGACTCCTCACTACAAATGAGGACTTACTTTGGTCCATATACAGCAAAGATGGGAATGAGAGACCATGAAATACAATTCTAATTTGGTTATCCAAAACTAATGAAAAAATGATTTAATACATGTTTCTGGGTTTGGTCTGGAGAGATTTCTGTGTAGATTTTTCTTTAGTGTTTTGAATCTATTTTGTCTTCCAAAATCTTTCAATAAAATCTAAGTACAAGAGCATTCATTGTGGTTTTGATTATTCTCTGTTTTAATAAATAGCAATGAAAGCTGGGAGGGGACAGAGTGCCAGGGGTTAATTTGTTTTTCTCTATCTACATGGTATTGCACTTAAGATACAAGCCATGAAGAAATAATTAAAGCTCACAGCATTTTTTTTTCAGTGTGTGTGGCTAATTAATTATTTTTAAAGGTACGTATAATTTTGGCAGCTTCTTCTATTTAATTTATTGGCCAAATTTTCCAATATAAGTAAGATTTCTACCAAAATTAATTATTTAGAAAACTAATAGCAAAATGTTTCTCAGATTCATTATTTTGGAATAAAATCTCAAAGTAATAATTTTGGGGTAATTACTGTGGAAAAAAAGGGTTTAGCCAGGAATAATATAATGCATGTCACAACCTAAAATCACAATTTGCCTGGGTTTTTTTTTTTTAACTACCTCATCAGAATGTAGAGTTCTGCATTCCCGTGCCTGTGGAGCAGCCAGCCGTGGGGATTTTGCTGGCTAACCCCAGGGTTACAGAAACAGGCACGTAGCAGCTCAATCTGTGTGTGAGAAACAACACACAAGAAGTTGTTACAAAGCTCTTTGCTGATAATAACCATTTTTCTAATTTACAACTTAATAGTCTTGACAATTAATAATTGTCTTGAATTGAATGATCTTTACTGAAGTGCAGTGTGAAAAGCAAACAACGGTCTTCAATTCTTTAGTTTTCTTTTTCACCATTACTGCTAGAACAGTTGAAGTACTTACAGAGGGCACCAGGAACAGTTGGAATTTCTTCATATACCTGTTACGTGGCTTGGTATAAGTATTTTAATCTACTTTGTAAGAAAAACCTAGTCTAGTGGGAACAATCAGAAAAGTGTAGAGCAAACCTTCCCTGTCACTAGGCTTCCTTCTGCCACTGTTGCTCCCCCTCAGCTGGATGAGATCATGGCTTAGGTACCAGTTGCAGTCCAAGCTCAAAAAAAAGATGCCTGAGCTTAGCTCATCCTGATCATGCCCTTTCTCCGGTCATCTTAGGGGCAGTCTTCATGACTAAGCAGAAATGTAGTATTCCTCCTGCTGATACAGAGCATGCATCCCTGACTTTTGCTGGCTTTATAACTACTGTGCATCCGTACTTACATGCTGTAATATAGTAAAAGGAACATAATTATTAAAAAAAGGGCTGTTTTCTCAAAAAGAGTCATGATTCTTAGGTACACACTGAAAAGGACTTGAAGAACTTTAAGTCCCATGTGGCTCTGCTTGTGTTTTGCAAATCTGGGCAGGGTTTGACAGCTCACCCTGGCACCCAGTGCCAGATGCCAGGGAGTTGGGACTATAGGTGTTTATTAGGGTACACGGATGGTACACTATGATGGAATGGTGGGTACCATTCCATCAGGTGCCATATCACTGCTGTGTGAGGGGAGCTGCTACTCCTCTCACAGTAGAAAAAAGATGATTTTTCCGGTGGGCGAGTACTTCTAGAGAGTGGTTTATATGAACAGATGGAGCCACTGTGATAATCTGGTGTGAGCTCCCAGATTATTTAATAAGAGTTGGCAAGAGCAGGCTATTCATTCCTTGATGGGTTGTTTTTGTTTTTTGTTGTTTTTTTTTGGTTTTGTTTTGTTTTTGGTTTTTTTTTTTGATGAGGGGAGAGCGTGGTAAGGTGTTAATTGAGAGGGAATTAGCTCTGGTTTACTCTGGATATTCATGCTCAATAGCTCAATAGCTCAGAGCTTTCCTCTCTTTTTTCTAGGCAGAGAACACCATGCTAGAATCCTACTGACCTTTATTTGTAAAGACTTCAGAGCCTGAGAAGGTCAGGGGAGGGAAGCAGATGACCAGGTGTCAGTTGCAGTGGAGCAGGCAGTCCATCTAGATTTGCTCACTGGAGAACTTGGTCTGGTGGCCTGACCCCCGGGCAGCAATGGAGTAACAGCTCAACACCACCCAGTGCCAAGGTCCCGTGTTAGGGAGACTGCTGTCTGCTATTTTGGATCATGGTGAAGCTGATAAGGTTTAAATAGGAAGTCACACTACAAGTGTCTGGGGCATGCTGGTGTTGGCTTTTTAAAATACATGTCTGCAGCTGAAACACAGTGCTAACCTCTCTGATATCCCGCTTTGAGGTGTAATCATACCCCTGACAGGAATTCTACTGAGTTTATAGCAGGGGTGCCAGAGTGATGAGGGCTGGAACTGCAGAAAGCAAGGGTGGGTGAAGGTCATTGAGGGTTTGATGAATAAGAGCAGATTCCTGAGCTCCTCATTCAGGGGCTTGCTGCTGGAATAGGGCTGTGCCACGCTGCTGCAGCAGCTGCCAGTAGGAAATGGTCGAAGAAGCCACTTTTCTTTGGGCATTAACAAAAATAATGAGAAAAAAATAGCAAATGTCTGGAAGAGGAGCAGGCTGAGAAGTCACTTCCTTATAATAAAATCATCTCTTCCTCTGTGTAGACATTTCTGCTAGACTACCATTTCTTTGCAGACCAGACAGCTAAATGAATACTTGAGTACCTACTTGTTTCCTTAGCACTCACACACTGAAACCTATGGTGGAAATGCCAAATGCTTTTCTTTTTAACTCCTTGGACAGTTTAAACTAGTAAAACTCATCAATATATTTTTTGTTTGGTAAAGAGGCAGTCATGTAAAATGATCAAAATTACAATAATTAGCAAATTGCGGAGAAAGGTCTCTGAGACTTAAAGATCTAATGTGTAGGCAATAGAACTGTAATTTATAAGCTGACATACCAATTCAGCTATAGGCAGCTCCAGCAGCTGCTTTGCTACTCATTAAAATAAGTGCACAGCTATCAGACTAATTATAGCACGGAGCTATGCAGAAAACTGAACCCAGACAGTGGGACAGGAGATCTGACAGAAGTACTCCACAGCCCACTGCAGCCTGGAAATCCTGCTGTGTTTTAATCTGCTGTCTCCCTGGGCATGTTTGAAATGCTGCTTATTTTGTACATTTTTCTTAGTCTCACTCTCCTCTGCCTCAAGTTCCTCAAAGATATTATTGAGTCTCAGAAGGGGAGTTACCAAAAGTGTGTGGGATGCAGCAGTTGCTGCTTTTGTATTTTGCTCTTTGAGAATGTAGCCCATCCTGGTGACTTCTGCTTTTTTATTTTTAGAGCGGACTTCAGCAGCTGCCTCACCATGAGGGAAAAAAGAACTGTTATTTTCTCCCTCATCCCCTCTCATTAAAGGAAACACTGGATCCAATTCTCCATATCTATATCTATATATTCCTCATATCTACACATATCCATATATGCTTCTGTGTTAAGTTTGTGACTGGGGCTGTGGTAGTGTGTCAAATTGATTTAGGTGAATAGATAACTCGGGTGATTCCTAACACCGTCCTGGAAATGTCAGGTTTTGTAAAAGGTGACCAACTTCTGAGTTTTCTTGCATGTCAGTGGGTTAATTTGTCTGTCTACCTGTGTTCATGTTTATGTTCTTGTAAAGAGAAGTCAGGTACTACTGCACATTTTAACTAGGCATGTTTATAAAATAGCAACAGTTTTGTCTCAAACCCCCTTTTGATTAATGAGGCTTAACTAAGCTTTTGGGAAATGTATTGTATTTTATTGTGCTGTGGCAGCCAGTGAGTAGCAGGCAGGCTTGGTGGTCTCTGCTCTGCAGAAGAGGGTCCTTAGCTGCTGCACTGGCATCAGCAAGTGATTCCAACCTTCTTCAGCGCAGGCTGTGCATGTTCAGCATGCAGAGGGATTTCTTTTAAGAAGCCAGCTGGCCTCCAGCTCCCTCTGTCATGTTGGGCTCATCTTTGTGTCACACAAGCATCCTCATTTCAAGAGGCAAGCTAAGCTTGCTAAATTTTGGAGTCTTAAGATGACCTTCACAGCCTTCATTTACATCTTTACCATATCTTGATTTTTACATTTTCTTAGAGAAGACATCTCAAAAGATAAAACAGATTTGGCAGCAAAAGAAAAAAAATAAAAGAACCTCCCAGAAATCATATGCATCTGGAAAAAATTTCTAATCTGTCCTGACACATCTGTTGCTTTAGAAGAAAAAAATCCCTGGCTGCACAGGGGCCCTGCAGCTACGTGTGCTGGGGACCTGGTTGTATAATTTGTGGAGCGTAATAATTTTATAATTATATTGCTTATTTTCTGCTACCCCTTTTTTATAATAACAGAGTGAAGTGATTCATAACAGTTTTACAGGAGCTTAGAGAGACTGTTAACTGAAAATGAGCTCTTGCAACACAGCTCCTAATAACTATTATTGTTAAGGGCACACTATCAAGCTGCCCGAATGCCTTGCTGGAAAGTGTAGTTCTGCAGAAGTGTTTCAGATTTAAAGTCTAGCCTTTGTGCCTTTGTGGTCTTGCCTTTGTGAAAAATAATAGGAGAGAAGATTGGAGAAAGTTTAGGAATAAGAGGAAAGGAAGTCTAAGCATTATCCACAAAGAAGTCCAAAAGGCTGCAAATGGTAGGAAGAATCCAAATTGCAAAAAGGAAGAGATATTCATAGTGAAAAGTGCAAGAACTGGATTTTGCAAAGGCTAAAATACTTTTCAGTTCAGTAGTGAGGAAGGATTGATAGTCTGGGGATTAGACAAGATCTTCTCTGATAATACTTAGAAGATCTAGAATTTACAAACCTGATTGCAGAAACAAGGTATTTACCTTCTATTCATTGATGCTTTAGATTTTTGCTTTCTCTGAGCTAAATCTGGCTTTAGGGGGCCCAAACTACTTTCTCTATCTGTGGATATATTTTTTTCTGGGCACTTCCAAAGCTCCTGTTGCTTCCCAAGGCAATTTTACCTTGGCTGGGACAGAAATGAATAGCTGTTCTGAATCATTCAGGCAACATATTGTATTGGTTTATTTGTGCTTCCAAATTATATAAGATGGAAATATGCAAAATTTTACAGAAATGAAAGGCTTTTTAAAAACCTTTAATGCTTAGTTACATGGAAATTCTATGCGTAAAAAGCATCAGTATTTTTAGTTTCCCTAAATGCAGAATATTCAAGTGTCTGAGCCCATGTGTTAAGTGCATAGCAATAACTACCTGTTGGGACTCTTGAGTGCATGCTGTTTGATCTGAAACTGTTTTAAATTGTTGGAATTGTCGTTTCATTATGAAAAGAACTATTTTTCTTTCATACACAGAGTATTAGGAGATGAAACATATCCGATATTCTTCCCTCATTCCCGTAAGTGTCCTTTTATGGCAATGGTTCCTTAAATATTTCATCTTTTAGAACTGATGATTCACTACGTTTGGCTTCAATTTTTACTGCTTTCCCCATATCATTTCAAATATAACATGGCTTATCATTTCAGATATAATATGACCTAGGTTCTGAAATCTTTATGAAAAAATTCTTCATTTAGAGTCATACTGGATTGTTAGAATTATTTTATTTCAAAGAATTTCTTTTCTGCCGTTTATCCCTAGAGAAATTTTCAAGCCAGCTGGTTCTGATATGATACAGACTATATACAATACTCATTTTGCACTCATATTTGCTTGACATGAAGATCAGTAGATTAAAGGACATATGATTTTTTTGGAAAATATTTGAATTTGGAAACCATATTAAAGTGAACATATCTCAAAAAATTAGCTCACAGCATGTATGTGTGTTTACATGTGTAACTTAAGTATTCTGCAAAATATTATACCAGACACATTATCTGATTCAATCTGTATGAGTCGTTTTGGCATGTTCAGAATTTGCCTCATAGACTGAAGTCAATAAATAGGAATAACTTGCTCAGCCTGTCCAGACAAAGTAGTTATAAAAGAAAGAAAGATTAGAAGAAGTAGAGCAGTGGAAATATTTTAAATAATGGGACAGGGATTTGGAATACAAGAAGTAAAATAGAATATATGAATATAAGTGGTAGTTTGTTTGATATTCATTCTTTTTAGCTAAAACAGTTCAGGTCTGCTCCTGCCTCTCTCAGAATCTGTGGCAAGGTCTCTGGTTTTTTCATAGGCTGTAACTGTGCAACCTCTAGTATACATGTCCAGCCTAGGGACAGGTTTTTTTTTTCTTTTTCAGTGGGATAAAGCTATTGACTTTGGGTTTTTACTTGTGAGAATCGCAGTCTCTGATGAACATGTGCCATTGCTATTCCTAGAGAAGCATGTAAAATTCTCTTGTTGGAAGGCAGGAGTTTATTTTCTGCTAAGCATGATTTTGATTTTTTTTCATTAATCATTAGAAATTATTAGAAAATTATCTGCACTAAATATGTACAGAAAATTGATCAACTTCTTTTTTCTTGGTGACATATATAATAGGTTATAGGGTGTATTTCTGTAAAATCTGCACATCTCACATTATTAGAACTATTTATTTCTGTTAGCTGTTTTTCTTCTGTGAATGCATCTAGACTTCTTGTCAGTGTCTGGTAAAGACAGGCATATAAAATTTTAAATATTTTCAGTTTGTTTATGTATTCCAGTCTTAGAGTCCATCAATTTGATATGAACAGTCAAAGGGATGTGGTGGAGAAAAATAATTCTGAAAGATTATAAACACTTTAATCAAAATTAAAATTCCATTTCTTTCTTGAGGTGAATTCCACAAAAATGCAAAAATATATTTATCAATATTGAATAGCCACAGGAAAACCCCCTACAACACTACTATTCATTTATCTTTTTCAGAGATTCACACATAACCAGGACTTGTATGGTCTTGCAGAAACAGTGTCTTAAATGCAGCAAGACAAGGGTCATTTTCAAAGTATTGAGCCTCCCTCAGTCTAATCAATAGGCTCTGCTTCTGTAGCCCAGGAAGGCTCGTGGCAGCAAGCACAGTTTTTTTCAAAGGTGTAAAGTTAAACCCTGTCGGGAACAAATGTCACTCCTGTATTTGCACTTATAGTCAGCAAAGGGATGCAGGACACGAAGTTAGCTTAGAGGAATTCCTGTAATTTGGGCAGAATCACCTTTCATCACAACGTCCATCTTCAACTGAGGCAGTCTGTGTGAGGGCCAAGCCATTTCACATCAGTCACTAATGTTTTCCAGTCACAGAGCATTTACCTGTATATAAGGTATCCTCTAGGTCTTAGCTCAGTTGAGCAGCATTGTGCATAGGGGTGGTGGATGGGCCTGGCTTTTTAGGTGCACTATTTTGAATTTGCTGAATCCACACTTTTGTAACAACTCAAACAAACTCATCCTTTAGGAAAAAACTATATGAAAAATTCTTTTGCATCCGTATACTGAATATAAAATATCTGCAGCCTTTAAATATACTCTATGTAGGTATCAACCCAGGTAATGTGTCAGAGCAGAGAGCTGGAATTTCTGGAATTATTTTTAGAGCTGCTTTCAAAGTGGGACTTTTCTGCAGTGCACAGACCCTTTAAAATCGTTTTTAAATTCTCTTTAAGAGCTGAACTGTAGTTGTCTGTCAGACGTAGGGGATATGGGGACATTACAAGTTACATGGATTATTTCCTGTCTTTCTCATTAGTGAAAGTTCTAGTACTGGTTTGTAAGTACATTTTTACAACATAATAATTTTTAACTGAAAAACATGGCCACAAAACTGGACACTGAATATATTTATTCTTTTGGATACGCTCTCTGCACCTTAAGAAAACACATCACAGTAAGTTAATAATTACTATTTTTATACTGTGTTATTTTATGGAAAGTATCTCTCACCAGCAGCAAAGTACAAGGACTTCTAGGAATCACTAGGGTATAATGAAAGTTGCCAAAAATGTAAACCAATACAGATTTTCTTATGAACCATGAAAATATTATGTTTAAACTAAAACCCTAACCTTTAGCCTTTGTATGAGAACAGAAAAAAAATATGGACAGGAATTTTTTTAAAAAGTGTCTATTTAGACATCTGAGGTCTTAGGTGTTATTTATTTAATAGAAAAAATGGCCTGAGACCTTAGAAAATACCAGCCAACTAAACTAACATCAGAAGATCAAGGAATGATCTGTGATCAAGTGGAAAATTTCTAGTCTGATTAAATCTGCAAAATTAATCTGAGCAGTGGGGTCCTCTTTTTTGCTTCTCAAGTGTTTTAGTGTGCATTTAATTACAGCAAGATACCTTTTCACCTCCATAAAGGCATTTTTTTCCCTGAGATTTTTCCATTCTGCTCATACTTCCATCACTTTCTAAGTCCACAGACTTCAGCCAGCATGCCAGCAATACTCCAATAAAAGAAGTGACCTACCCAGCAACACAGTATCAGGACAAAAGCATCATTCCTCCTGGAGGGAAAAAATAGTAAATTTCCAGGATGCTACTTGCTAAGGTGTCAGTGTTGAAGTATACCATGAGTGGATTTTGAATTCCTAGCTTAAACATCAACTATGGAGGAATGCAATCAAAGAAGGAAGCCTATGAAGACATTTTAAAAAATGGGATAGATTTTTTTTCAGTGATTTATTTTTTTGAATTCAGTTGTGGATCAACTGAAGCAATTCACTGAGTCTATATTAATAACTACTCTTGGTAACAACATGTGAAACAAAACTAGTTTTTTCATTTTGAAGTTTAACCATAAAAAGAACCATTTATGAGGATCAGATATAAAATCCAGAACACTGTTGAATATTTTCAAATTGAATGGCTGCAAAACTTGTTTCCCTTTCAGACAGAACAAGATTCTTTTTTCTCTCTGTCTTTTTAGCTTGTTTGGTGAGGGTTTTTTTTGATTTACTAAAGGGAATACAAGAGTTAAATAACCTCAAAGAAAACAAAAATTAAGTGAAAGTTCTGCCTGACCCCAAGAACTTTTCTTATGGTTCTGGTTCAATAACCCACATAAAATATCCCTTGTTAACACGGTTCTAAGTACAAAATACCTTAACAACAATTCCCAGGAGATGTTGTAACACCTTTGTCAAATTCATTTTAATGTTAAAGTAGCTGAGAACATGTTCATTCTCTGAAATCAGAGGTATTTCAACATTTCCATTCTAATTTCAGGTGAAAACAAATGTTGAAATATTAGAATTTCCCCCAGGATGAAAATTCTAATATTTTGTTCGGCTCTAGTTTCCAATAACTCTTACACTTTAATTTTGTAATATTTAACTTAATGTTTCCCATGTGGGTATTATAGCACTAGTGGATGAAACTTTAGTCACCTCACAGATTAGGCATGCAAAGGAAAACAGTTCATGTATGTAGAGGGACAGATTTCTCCCTTCACAAGTACCTTCCTCTTGTTTCCCCTGCTGATGAGATGTCAGTTTATTACAGACTTGATGAATGGAGTTTCCTTTCTCAGGAAACAGTAGTCAGGCCTATGGAAGCATTTATGTAACAGCATACATCCCCTCCCTTCCATATTATCCCTTCCCGTGGCAGCGTTGGACCGCAGTCAGAGACTGCCTGAAGGGAAAGAGTGAAATGCTGCTGCTGGGATATTTGTGCGAAACAAAACTTAGCAGCCCTGGTGTTAGGAGTTGTGAAGCCACGACTGGCCCCTGCTCGCACCTCTGTGGTGCTGAGTGAGAGGCCTTCTGTGCTGCTCACGCCTCCAGACCAGGAAGGGCGATGCTTTCCATGGCAAGGCAACCTCACATGCAAGTGCACCACACCGGATCTCATAGTGTAAAATCTCTCTTAGGCAAAACCTCTCTTAAGTTTGCTACTACCAGGTTGGGTCCAAAACAGCCCAGGCCTGCCATGACTTTTAATACTGGGCTCCTCCAAACTAGCCAACCCAAATGAATTGCAACATGAGCTAGATCCAGTTCCCATTCAAAGCAGGTGCAAGATAATGTGAGCTTCTCCACAGCATACACTTCCCTAGATATCAAAATACTTCACAGATTAGCTTGATTGAACTATCTCAGTCTTACAGGTTGGAAAAGTGAGATGCTGACGCAGTTACAGCTATCAAATTGTCTGCTGTGTTCTGCGGCATTCTTTGTCTTGGAGCCTGTGACACCAGACTCCAGGTCATACACTCCGTGTTGGACCATGATCTTCAGCAGATGTTTCACAGAATGTGTGTTAGCAGGTCTCGGTCTTAATTCTGTTTTCCTTCCTTAAATGCAGCACATCAGCCCCTGTCCCAGTACTTGCCTTTTATTCTGATCTATGCGAAGGATGGAAAGTGGTCAGTCTATCTGTCTCTTTCCCCAGCCGAGCAATGCCTGGTTATGATGATGCCTTGGGAGGGCTGACCTGAAACAGAGACTGGGCAGAGCTAAAAAATAAAGTAGATATTTATTGAAAGGCTTCCAGGATCCACCTTGGGCAGGACAGGAGCCTGATCAGGGCTACAATCAAGGCGGACTAAGAATGGTCACAAAATGGCTAACCAATCATGAGATCTTACATTTTTATAAGTTTTGGTCTATTTGCATGTTGGATTTTAATTGTCCAATTACAGCTTCAGGTTGTGAGGTCTCATCCTTCTTGTTTTCTTTCTTTGGTCCACTGCTGTTTGGACTGTTGTTTGCTGTTGGGCTGAAAGCTGTCCTTGGTCCTCAGCAGGAAAAGGATTTGTTTTGTCTGCCTACTCTGTGAAGAGAGCTTGCTAGCACTTAATATGAGGCTCAGAACTACATCTGTGCTAGGCAGAACAGAATCTGAAAATATGAAAGCTAAAGCTTAAGGCAGTGTCTGGCAAAATTTGAGTTGTGGCTTAAAGAAGCTCAAATGGACAAATGCTGTAACCATGTCTTCAATGAGGTAGACACAATAATTGCTGACTTTATTGCAATAATATAAGTACTATTAAGGGGTAAGTCAATGCTCTCATGCCCAAAGACATGAGCCCAGTTCTTGCTGCCATTTCATGTTGTGGTCTTCTATGTGCATGAGAAAAGGAAATTTCAACCTCCACAATGTTTTGGTTTGTAAATATTGCTCCTAAGAATCAATTTCTTCATCCTTCCTTTAGGCCCTAAGTACCTAAATCAACTTTGTCAGGTGTAGACCAGGAACAAAAACTACTGATACGGCATTGCCTCAGGTGTCCTTGCAGGAATATGGACCTCAGCTTCCACACAGACTGTATGCCTAGGAGCATCCTTTACTGGCACTCAATGATGGCTGCCTTATGGAGGAGCTAGATTAAGTACAACTTAGAGACAATAAATAAAAAAAAAAAAAATACAAAAGCTCAAATATACAGGCTTTGATACAGTTATGATGAACTCATTACCTGGACAAGGCTACTGAAGGTAGGCGTTGAAATATGCACAGCAGTTTATATAAACTGATACATTGTCCATGCTAATATTTATTATGTGATAGGGTACTATGAGGGTACTAAAACAAAGAGCTATAACAGCAAGCCTAGCAAACCTTAAAATATTTATAACCAAAATGGAAAATTATGTCATTGCTGGATAAATGTTTCTCGATTTTTAAATTATTCTTCCAGTACATTTTGCTCCTTGCAAAAGTAGCCAAAGAGACAGATCCAAGGAGTTCAGGTTTCTAATAAAATAATGAGTTTTTCCACCCTCCCAGTGTTCAATTCAGCAAACTGCTTTTCAGGAGAATATATTCCTAGAGTGCACATTGCCAGGAAGGACTCTAAACTGACGTTGCTGGTGAAGCAGAGTAAAGTCAAGGTTGTTTCATTGACTTTAATGCACACTTTGAAGTATTTCAGGTTTATCTTATCTCAGGACTTTCCATATGTGCTATTAATAGCTCTTCAATTCTTGCTATTTTATTTGTGCTTTTGAAGCTTTTTGTCTACAAGTTCTCTATTACCTGTGCACAATTCATCGTGTGTTTTGTTTTTAGTGTAATTTATCACAATTCATTTATCAAATATGATTCTTTAAATAATAAACCATTTCCAAAGATTTGAAAATATGTTTCTGTTTTCTAAAAACAAATGCAGCTGAATTGAGCGCTAATATATGTCTGTGTGAAAATCAAAGCCTAACACCTACTGACCATGTTGCATTTGAAGAAAAAGTAAGGGGAAGTATAGGATCAAAAAAAATTTCTTCTTAATGACTTTGATAAAATCTGAAAAATGTATTTTGAATCAGTTAAGATGTTATGGTTGCACAAAGCCCTAAAAGAGATTTTAAATTCTTTTTTCCCTTCAAGTTTGCTTGTAGACCCCTAGTTCTGCATTTCCTTATTTCATCTCATGTGACATGTAGCATCACCACAGTCAGCTCATGCAATTGTTGGTAGAAGTCTCTTCTTCTCTCTGAGACTTCTTTTGTGATCTCAAGATGATGGTAGTGGGAATATTTTTGCAAGTTCAGTTGCCACAGGTGAAACAAATAAAATTTGTTTTAAATGATATTTCGCTTGAAACAATTCACCAATAGCAAAGCATTTCTGGGTAATGTCTATAGAAGCCAATCTGTGGCTGCTAGGCCTTTATGAATAACCCTTATATCCCACTAATGAGCATGAGAATGGGTGCTGAAACTCCTGAATTGTTGACTTTGCTACAGATTTGTTAAAGGCTGTAATAAAACAATTTTTCTGCTGTTTTCTTATTTGCCAAATAAGAAAAGAAACTGCAAAACTAGAAGCACATATTACATGTTTCTTAAATGCTAGGTACTAAATACTGTGTGATTCAAAATTAATATCACTGCAGTGATAACAGATCAGTGGTCTGCGCCAATAATTTTTTGTTCCTTCCTGAGCCAAGAAGGCCTGGGTGAATATATTATATATGTCTTGTCAAATTTGTCTGACTTGTTCTCAGGAATTACAGTGATAGAAATCTCTGAGTTTCCCTAGGCAATCTTTCTCAAGTGCTTTAAAGAACCTATCATCTAACATGGACCTCATTTGCTTCAGCTTAAAACCATTTATTTTTGGTTCTGTGCATGATGAACTTGATAAACAGATTTTTTTTTTAAGATTTCATCAGACTTACAAAGAAGATACTTATATGTTGAGTTGAAGTTACAAACACTGTTTATATCAATTATGGCTGTCACACATCTACCTGTTGTTTGTTTTTTTTCTATTTGAACAGGCTTAGGTAAAATGATCTTTGTTAAACTTGCTATTTTGTTTCCTCTGTATGATTTAATAGCACAGGTTTCAGAAGGACTTTTTTCCTGGTTAATCTTTGTATTACTAAAATGCAGATACATGTTCATACAAAAAGATTAGTGATCTATTTTACTTGGGAGGCGATGTGTAATAATTGACCAATCCAATAGAAAGGTGTTCATAATCACAGATCAAATTCCAAAATCCCTCTCCTTCTTTACATTTGAATGCTTCATCTAAGACATTCAAAGTTACACACATCATGAAATACTGTGGTTTTAAGGAGAGGATTTCTGAGAGGGCCTCACTCCCTGATAACATTCAAGCTCAGGAGTTCAATATTGACCCAGTCAATATGAGTGAGCTAAATTGTTTTACAATAATGACTAGAAAGTCCATCTGTTCCTCCTTTGTGACAGGAATGATCATATTCAGAATAAAAATACTGATGTAGTAAGAACTGGAATGTTCTTTAAAAATAGAAAGTTAAAGAAATACACATCCAGTTTAAATCCCCATGCCAAGGACTGGAACACAAGGCTTTTGTTTTGGCACTTAAGATTCCCAGTACATCTCAAAGAAGACTCTCTTTGAATTTCATTGAAAGTAGGAGCTGGTTTGTTTGCAGTTTAGCTCTTGAGGAGGCTCACAGTGCGGGTAAGCAAACAGGGCCGTAGGGACTGACGTAGACAGAGGTTTCTCCAGACGTGCCACTGCTCTTTTCTCAGAGATAAAACCCAAGAGATTACAGATCAACAGCAAACTTCCTTAAGGCGAGGCCAATGGTCTAATGACTCTTTTTGCTTTACAAGGCCCAGGGTGTGTTTGGGAAGGGAAGCTACTAAGACAGAGGAGGTTTGGTGATATATTGTATTTGGTGCTCCCATGGGACAAAGCGATCCTTTGATTCCTGCTCACTTCTATCCCCTCAGTTGCATTGAAGAGGCCATGCTACAAACTCATTGAAGAACCAGATGTACTTAAAACCCTTTCCAAATCATTGTGTTGTTGCTGCTGCTGTGTCTTAAAAGTTTGGTCTGTTCTGGGGTCCCCAAGCAGCAGTTTTTCCTGGCTGGGAAGGCTCAGGGGAGAGGTGTCTGGGTGGCCAGGGGCTCAGTGAATTGCTGGGAAAAAGAGTAGGTGGAAGTAAAACCATAGGGCTCCTGATGTGATTGCCAAAAACAGTTGTCCACCGATATGAAAACGAATGAGGAGATGGTGACTGCTGGCTACCTGTGGTGTTTCTGCTGAAGAACAGCTTGAGAAGGAGTATCTGTTCACCAAATGCTTCATGATGCTGGTGCAGCTACAGGAGGAAGCTCCAGGGGAACTGGGCACTGCAGGAGGTGTGGTGACAGGTGCCCATCTTTGGTGGGGGAGCTGGAAGTACAGGGGTGTATGTATGAAGGAGTGGTGTGAGGGGTGACCAAAGGAAGGAAGGGGACTCTTACTGGTGTAAGGAAGTGCTTTCCTTGGTGTGAATGAGCAGGACAGTGAGGAGCAGAGACAGGGAATCAGGTTATCTGGTCTGTGTGTGGGGGTAAAGGCAGTCTGGTTAGAGCACAAAGTACCTTCTGGCTAGAGGGGAGGCAAGAGCTCTTCTTGCGCTGGAGTAAAGAGGAATATTTTAATGGGTGGTCGCGTTGGCTTTCAGCGGGGGGAGACGGAGGTCTCTGTCCCCACTATTCACCACTGCTGGCAAACTTCCTTTCCCCTACCTGAATATCTAATGAGATTGCCCTGGTTCCTGTCCCATAAAGCTTTACTGATACTTCCCAAAGCCACTGAGTGATGCAGATGTTTGTGAGGAGTTTCCAACAGCTCCAGTTCAGCCATTTATCTGTCTTCCATGTTCACACACATGTAGTTTTTCTGGACAAGTGGAAAATGAAAGAAATTGTCCTGCTCCATATGAAGTAGGTGTATATTTCAGCTTGCTCCCCATACTGTGGGACTCCTAGGAAAAACTTGCTGTCATCAGACAGGCCTTGGGAGGCACAGCTGGGCAGGCATGGGGCCATGTTGGGAGCATCCCTTTGGAACCTGGAGGTGGGAGTGCTCGTTGGGCTACCTGCTATGAATAGGGTGGAGCAGCCTCTTCCTACTTCCTCTGTGATCCGCTTGACCACAACTCCTCGGGCAAGTTCTCTGAAGTACATCTCGCCTAAGTGCTAAGCTCTTCTGAAAGATGACAATAGGTGCAGTTATTTGTCTTTTGTCCTCTTCAATGCCTCCACTGAGTAAAGTGTTTCTGTGGTGGATACAGCCTATTTGCTATCAGAATTTAATTGTTCCATGCTGGTGTTGTGGAGAGAAGGATGTAGAAGGGACAGTGCCTGTGTAATCTGTTATGATCCTGTGACCTGTATCTCAACCAGCATTATGCTTTTACAGCTTTTTTCATGCCTGACTGAATGGAGAGTGCCTATTGTTTCAATAAAATGCATGGTGATCCTTAGTCTGAGCATCCAAGGTAGGTATGCCCTGTGTCTGCTGACACAGTGAGGTGCAGCAGGGTTTCACTAGCATGAAACACCAAGCAGCTGTACTAATAGTTCTCTGAGGAGTATCTAGTAAATGAACTTTAGTCTGGGTGTGCATGCTAATGCATCCAGACACTGCCTGCGCAGTCCAGAACCTGCACAAGTGCACTTGGATAATGCTGCATCATGCCATGAAATTATCCCCATTCTTTCACAAGGAAGAAGGATGATTGAAGAAAAGGTTAGCAAATGGCAGAGCAAGTATTAAATCAAAGTTTGGAGAAGAGAGAAATGGAGATATAATAGGTAGGCAAATGAGGGAAAAGTTGCAGAAAAGTTGTCATAGTATTGCCATCGCAGATGTCCTGCAGCTTAGACTACATCAGGAGGAATAGGACTTATGTGTGATTTCTAGGGTATGTTACACACTATTGTACATACTTATCCCACATGCATATTGCACAGTATCTTGGATTACTGGGATGGTGTCTGTAACCCAACTGTTGATGTCTCCTGGGCTCTCCTTGCCTTGTCAGCCCATATTTGTGGTTACTTCTGCATATGCTGTCCATGAACAGGTGGCAGCCTTCATCCTTATGGTCCCTGCACATGAAAAATGATTCCCTCCTTGTAATTTTGAATTTATTCACAAAACGAACAAGAAATTAAGCAAGAAACCAGACCAGACTTCTCTTCAATTCACAAAACTCTCTTCCAAGTAGAGCTGAACATGGGAGATAGATTCTCTGAGCAATTTGTAACAAAGCAAGAAAACTTAGAACATTTTAATCAAGATTATCACATGATGTAGTTAGTTTTCTGGACAAATGCTTTCAACTAGTGCAATATCATTTGGACAGATGCTGCCTATAATAACAAAAAATATCCTTACCAAAATGATGGTTGCCATAAGCACATAGTGTGACTGCCCATCTCTAAGGGAAATTAACAATTGGACCAGATGGCTGAAAGATAAATAATAATTCAGGAATGCTGAGAAAGAAATCAAATACATTAATAACCATGCTTGAATCTTCTCCAAGGGCAAAATGATACACTGTGAATGTGTTTGTCTAATCTTCTGTAGTAATAATAATTTTCAGTCCAGGCATTCTTTCTATTAACCATATGGTTTATCAGGCTTTTCTTCCCAGCAGCAGTCCCCAGTGGAGGGACTCTGTTGCAGTTGCAGTGCTAATACAAACATCCATGTCTGAGGAGAATGAAAAAACTGTATTTAAAATAGTTGGAGTCAGATGCTGACAGGCATTGTCAATCATGTTCCCATCTTTAGTTCTTTGTAAAATGGATATTCTTTCTTTTAAAAACTACTTAACTGTTCTGTACAAAAGTGTATCTGACTACAGTGAGTTCTGGCAATAGTTACTTGGGATGAAGTACAAAGACATTATACTGAGTTCCTATGGCAGAACTATTTGCACCAAAGTATCTTTCATCTTATAGCTCTTTATGTATGATAACTGTGGGTTATACATAAACCAGCCCTCTTATTAAGAAAGAACATAGCAACTCTTTTTTCTCCCTGGATTGTTAGAAACAAAATTAAATACTTACATAAATTCAATACTGTATTTTTCTTTTTACATTAAAGTTTTATTCCCTTTACCTTGACTAATGATAATTTTCCTCTTATTTTAATCTGGAAGATGAGAAACTGCTGTTGTTTTGGTACAAGCAGGATTTACTTGATTATTTTTCCCTACATGTTTTTCAGCTTTGTGTTTTGTGCAGAGCCTGAGGAGAAGGGCTAAGCAGATAATGGAAACAGCTTAATATTTTGTGTTCCTCATGAACAAATTAATCACAGTTACAATTAAATATGCAATGACATTTGTAAAAATGTACAGTACAGATGAATTGAACCTCAGCAGACTTGTTCTGCATGGAATATAAGTACTAAAAGAGAATACGACTTCTTTTTCCTTCTGATGTCCCTCAAGACTCCTTGCTAAAGTCATCCCCACCATACTGTAGGCTTTATCCTAGGATGCTTATGTGAAATTGATTATTCTACTCTCTCAGTAAAATAAGGATCTTGAAATGCAAACATGAGTTAACTAAGGCCAGTATTAAGCAATGTTGTGATGTCAAAGCAGTGTAAAGAGGCCTCCGTGTAAATGAAAATCAGACTTTATGTTTATGTGAATTACACATCTGCAAAATATCTATAATATAGAACATAGCAGTTGTTTAATTTTTACCTAATTAGAGAGGCTTGAAAACATCTGGCATTTGACGCCAAACCATTTTTTCATTGTATCCACTCTTGGTAAATTGGGAATGGAATATAATATATCCCGTGAGATGTGCTTTAGTTTATGACAGGTGTGCATTTCCTAGCTGGTCATTCATTGTATGACAGTGTTTTTTTCCCACAGATACAGCTGGAAATACATTTATTTGGCAGTGAGGAATTTGCAAGAGGGGAAAAAAAACTGGTTTAGGAGGAAACTTACATCAGAGATGTAGATATATAATGTTTGCACAAAAATCTCAATCTCATAACTTTCACAGACATTTGCTTTATCAACCAAAATATCATAAATTTGATACGGAATTGGTGCAAAATTTCCAACATTAGTATAAAAAGTAAAATGAAATGTGTGCTGTCAAACTATAATCACTCCCGTAGCATATATAACTTTTTATTTAAGCAGTGAGCAAGTCACTCCTGTTGGGCTTTCTGCAGCCCAGGAGTAAGGGGATGAGTGAAGCTGGCCAACTGTTGGCCAAGGGCTGGTTTGGGCTCTGTGTGGGGTCTGTGGGCGGGGAACAGGGAGTTGAGCTTTCTCCTCCTTCCTCATCCTAGAGGATGTGGGAAGCCCTGGGACTGCATGAGAGATTGTGGGAAAAGCTTGACACAGCTCATTATGGAGACTCTCATTTGCTGATGACGAAAAGAGCAGCTCTAGATATGCTGCTCACAGAGCGTGCTTGCTTCGGAATAGCATCAGTCTGGCATGTGGCCTAGACTGGAGCACTCAACAGGGCCAGCCACTGCCGGGCCCTGAGGCCAGTGTACGTGCAGCAGCTCTCAGCTATGCTGGTAAACTCCTACCCTCCAAAACAGCCATGCAGACCACCTGTTAGCAATGGACCCAAGCTGACTTCCAAATTACGCCTGGAAATAGTTTGTGGGTGTTCCCCATAGTGTAACTCAAAACCACGCCAGAAGTGAATGATACACGTGGCCAAATTATAGTGCCTGGGAGCATCCCCTTGTGTCATTTACTGGTATAGGCATACTCTAAATGTCCCTTTTTAATTTATTGCTCTTGACTTGGAGTTTCCCTAGAAAACCCTATGAGGATATATACACAATTGTGAAAATTTCTAGTTTAGCTAAACTTCATGGCATAAAAGAGGCCATTTCCCTAATCCAGGATTTTTTTTATTAAATTGTAACACCTCTGGTTTTGTTGTTGTTGCTATTTTTTTTTTCATTTTAAAAGAAGCTAATATTTTTTAAATCATCCACAAATCTTTTAGAATGGAAAATGTCATGTAGCCCCTTGCCAGATAAAAATATGTAGGACATATATGTGTTTTAACTCTATGAACATCTCATGAAGCATATGCACTCAGACTCTTTTGTATTTTAGGCTCTCTCCTTATTCTCAACCAAAGGAAACAACTATGTTTCAAGTTTTTCCCCTCAGATGAATGAAGGAAGGTGACTAATTTTCTGTATTGGATTTGGCATTAAAAAAAAACCCAACAAAAAAAAACCAGACAAAGAACCCCCAAAAATGACAAAACAGAAACAAATCACAACAACTAAAAACCCCAACAAACCCAAATAAACAAAAAAATCCCTCATAGCTGTGCAATTGGGAAAGGATATTTTTCCCCATATGGAATATGGAAAAACTTCACTCCTGGCAAAAAAAGGCCCAATTCAGTGCTGCTGGAGATGAAGAAATGACATTGAGTTTTAACAACTATTTTTCTCTGAACTGTTCATGTTTTCTCTCACTTCATTCAAAAAAATAATTTGTCTTCTGTTACTCTTCTGAAGTTTTTTCTTGTCCTGTCATGCTCTCCCCCACCCTGGCCTGCCTGCCTCAAAAATCCAGTGCTTGATCTGATGACATTGTCAAAATGGATTTGTTTACTAACCAGGATTCAGAATGGGATGAAACAAGTTTGCATTTAGGAATGGATGTGACAGATGCTGCTTTCTGAGAATTGATTCTTGTCATAACTTTTAAAAAGAAATTGCTAATGTGAAATGATTCATATCTAAAGAAAATTGAGGGTAAAAAAAGTACTTATATAAGTTCTGCAAATGGCAGCCTGGCATTTCTAAAGCTGAGAGGTGAAATGTAACTGCTCTGTGAAAAGCATTTCCTCTTTTCTTTTTGGCATGTTTTCACTTATATCCAGGGTGGTCCTGAGGATTTGTGGACTCAGCGAGAACAGGAAAGATTTCTCATCATATATTCCTTTCCCTCCCACTTCCCTCTTCTTTCTTGTTCTTTTATACACACACACACACACACACATACACTCACATATATGTATAGGGGGTTTGTTTTTGCTTTTTAATTTTGTTTTTTGTTTTTCTTTTTGTTTTGTTTTGTGGTTTTTTGGGGGGGTTTTGGTTTTTTTTGGTGGGTTTTTTTTTTTGCATTTTTCTGCTCTCCCCTATTGTGCTTGGGTTTGAAGAGTGGCATCTCAAATATTTGCATATTTGCATACAAATATGTCCTGTATCCTTAAGGGGCAACACGTGCAACCCTCAGCCCCTTCACAAAGCACACTGCTGGCATGAATTTCTTGGGCTCATGCATGGAGCAGACCTGTCTGCTCCCCGGGGGCTCTCAGCCTTGCTAGTGTTTTGATGTTGCTTTTCCCCACATGCTCCCTCTACCTGCCCTGAGGGAAAGGGACGTTTTGCATTGTGCTGCCCTGCAGGAAACCCATGATAGGGATGAGGCTTCATTTTCCTCTGACCCATGCCTTGCAACTCCATTGATAGTTGGTTGTTTTGGTTATTTGGTTTGGTTGGCTTATCACTTCTCAGAATTGCTCTTACAGCTTTAGTGTAGTTGTGTTTTCAAGTCTGAATCTTCTCCCAACTGCTTTTCTCAATTACTGTAATCTAATATTCCCTGGTTTTTACACTGAAAATTGCAGGCCTTTTTTCTTCCAAAATACACATAGTAATGCTATTTAACCCTCCTAGACCTTAAACCTTCCTCAGTCACTTCAGAAAATTAGTGTTTTTTAAGCATTGTGGAAGGAAAAAAAAAATCTTGCCACTTCCATTTAATAGTATCACAGCCAAACCAAATGATTTGAGAAAGAACACTGGCATTGAAATAGCCCTTGCTGAGGAGAAGCACATTCCAGAGGAAATTGATTTTCATGTCACCAACTTACATATATTTTGAAAATTAGGTTCTCAGCCACAGGTTTCAGAGCTGATTTATTTGTCTTTATTTTTTGCTAAATTTGTTCAAATGAAATTTTAGTGAACTAGTGAGTTGCCTCTGACACGGGCTGAGGAAAGGTTCATGCAAGGAATGCAGAGTGCAGACCAGTGTGTACATGGAGGTCAAGCCAGCATTGTGAGATCCATAAAAATGGTTGATGGCAGCCTCTGACCAAGTGCAGCAGAAAACTCACAAAGCCTAGAGCTGCATGGTGATAGTGTGGTCTGCTCTCTGTATCTCACAAGCTGCTACACTTCATCCCTTTATCCATGTTGAACACATTGCTTCCTGCGTAAGTTAAACATGCCCTCCAAAAAGGCATCCGGTTTTGATCTGAAATTAGGGAAGGTTTGCTTTGATAGCTTTTTGTCGATGATTGACGAAGTCCAAACAAATGATTACTCTCAATTTAACTTTATCTGACATTAGCTTCTGACCACTGAGGATTATGTGCTTCTATTAATGAGCCTGCTGTTTTGCTCTATGACACAGCTGCATGCAGCCATGTCATCTGTCAGTCTTCTCCTTGTTAGGCTCAGTCTTTATGTCTGCCTCTTGAAGATATTTTATATGCCTCAGATCCTTTCTTTTGTACCTTTCTCAATATTTTCAATAGTCTTTCAGAAGTGCAAACTGTGGATTGTAGCTGACATCTTAGTATGTTATTGTGTGCCTTCTGGCAGTTACGGCAAATTAAGAAAATAAGTTCTTTGACATAACATATAAAAGTTAAATGCATTGAATGAATTATCCCCATACACATTAATTTAAGATTATGAATCCAGTCAGTGCCTTCAAGCTGGTGACAGCTTGCCTCCTGTCACATCAGTTTGTATATGGCTGGTACTGGTTTTCAGGTTTCTGTAACCATTTCAGCCTATGCTAGAAGGATTTTTTTTCTTCCATGAAATTTCTACATGCTTTAAATTAAAAATTTATGTTTACCACATACTGTGAAATGTTCTCTTCATGTTCTCATCACCAGTCATAAGATGTCTGAAATTCTGCTGTCTCTCTTTTGAAGAACAAAGGAAAAAAAAAGAAAAGAAAAAGGGAAGATTCTTCTGGTCTAAATTGGGTTTTGTTTGTGTTTTCATTGATAACATGCATCAGTGAAGGAGTGAGAGAAGAGGAGAAAAGCTTAGGAGAAGGTACAGATAACTCCCTAGCTGGTAGGGTGGTTTCCTCTCAGGCTGGAGACTGGTGATAATAAAAGTGTGTTATTCCCATGGTGAGGACCTTCTCTTAGCTCAGATAACTTTAGCCTTGTGGAATCTCCTGCCCCCCCTGGCAGCCCAAAGGAGATAACTCAGCAAAGAACTCCTTTGCCATGCTTTGCTTTCCTTAGCTGCCATGCTTTGCTTATCAGAACCATTTCACTTCAGAAAGTGTGCATCTGTGGGACATAAACTTGGCAATGGTTTTGATAACTGCTGTTGGTATTGCACATGGTCAGTGCTTTTCCCTGTCATTAATGGTCTCCTAATCGTGTCTGGAATTCTGCAAATGTCAGGAATTCAGGCAAGACATGGCCTGTATTTTTCAGGGCTGATGCACTTTGACCCTTTTTAGGAGATGATTGAGGGGGACTGCTGGAGTTATTAGTTTTCTTTACCTTCCTCCACCACCCTTCTCCAAATAAGCCCCCCTAAATTATTCAGTGCAAGATGTCTGTTTGCATAGCAGAGGTAGGGCTAGGAGAGCATGCCAGTGACTCTTATGAGTAATGTATTTATCTCAACTATTAAAGAAAATTATATTTTTATTGTGAAAGAGATATTGTAGAGGTAGGAATATCTTGTTGTATTGTATTTCTTATATGAGGATCGGTAGGAAAAGGATTTTATCAGCAGTTCATGCCTGCGTCCCCAGACCCAACTGGAGGTTTTTCTTTGTCAGCATACTCTATTTTGCATATGCCAAATTGCTCTTTCTTTGTCACTTGCAAGTTCAATCTTGTGACGATTCATGTATTGCAGCTTTTGTGGGAATATTTGTAAAACTTTTTTGCTTGGGTTTTGACTCTTCTCCATGGCTGAGGTCATGAATTGTGCAGATGTTCACAACACATATGCTGTGATGAGCTCAGTGATACTGCCTGGGACGCCACATGGGTGGTGTCTGACCTGTTCAGAATATGTGCCTGAAAACTAGGGAAAGGTGTTCAGGATGTTTGTGTCCTAACATATTAGGTCTATTACTTCCTAAATTATGCAACAACTCACACTGTAAATTTAGAAATTAAGACACTTTCTATCATGTCTAGTTAGACGTGGCTTCTCAAAATGTGCTTGATGTGGCTGAGCAGATCTGAGTATATGACATTATTTCTGAATTTTCATTAATACTCAGTTGCAGTTTCACTGATCTGATTTGCCAGGTGGCTGATGTGTGAAGTGACCCTGATCCTGCAGAGGCTGGAGAAACACAGGAGATGCTTAGTACTCCTAATTTCCTTGTACTTCTGAATGAGCTTTGTGTTCTCTACCATTCACCTCGGGGTTTTCAACTTGAGAGCTAAAAGAAACCTACTTTTTTATTAAAGTCATATGTTAGTGTCAGTTTGTAGTTTTATTCTGTGAAAATGATTATCGAAACTAAAGTGATTATATTGGTATAACCTTGTGCTGTCCTCATTTGGTACAGCAGTGATCTGAGTGGATTATCTGTAAGTGCTGAGTAATCCTTGCCTCAAACTGGGATTATATAGCTGGTAATAAACAGCATCATAAAACTGACATCACTCAGCCAATGTTTTTCTTTAGACTTAAATGATGGTTTGCATACACTTTGAAGAGAAAATTTCTCCCATTAGAAAGGCTGGGGGAAGCCACCTGGAAAGTACACTCATCTGTGAGTGCAAGCTTTAAGCCTAGGGTGGTCAAATATGTTAAAAAGGCAGAGAGACAGACAGAGTAGAAAAAATAAATATGTACAATTCCTCTGTCTTGCACATTTTGCAAGCAATAGCCAGAGGAATGGCTTTGACCTTAAAGTAAGGTTCACTTATAGCACAATGGATTTATCTTGTCTGATAGTTAATACTGTTAATATTTATGAAGAGTGGGATGCTTATCCAGAACATTTGTTTTCATTCTAAATAAATCATAGTGCTAAAGAGACTGTCTTTCAACATACAAAGTGATGATGTGTTGTTCGGCATACAATACAATTTCTTTTTTCTTTTTTTCATAGCCGAAAAGCAAATGTATTTTCAGTTTGACTTCGATTTCAGCTTTTGAAATCTTAGAATCAACTTTGTTATACTAAGCATGATTTAAATATTTCATATGCAATCAGTTAAATTCTGGTAGCAGGCAGTCACAAATGACTCTACATATGTACATGGAGAATGATGAAATATTTTGCCCAAAGTCATAAATTAAAAAAGAATAGTGAAATATTTTGCCCAAAGTCATAAAGTAAAAAGCTATTGGCAAATCCCAGACATTTAGATTTATTATCTGGTCCCTCACACCTAGACCAGTTGCTCATTGACTGATGTCATAAATTATACACCTCTAAGGGAAAGGTTTTGGTGAACCTCCTCTCTGAGAGACAGACTGCAAAAGCTGAGAGGTGCATTTTCTATTTATATGCAAACACGTACCTAAAGTACTAAAAAAGCAAGGCATGGGTTACATCCTTGGAATTTCATGCAGTTCACTGAGATTTCAGAAAACACAGCTTTATTAGAGGGCTTGCAGCTGTATAGCCTCAGGAGTGAAAACCCCAGCACTCCATAGCTAGCTCTAATAGTTTTCCCTTTTAAGATATTGACTAGTTTATTTTTAGCTCCTTTGCTTTTTGTAACAGGGTTAATGTCAATGACAAATGAATGTTGTGAGAAAACCCCACCGTTTCTAGAACTTTTTAAAGATAGGCTTTATATGTAGTGATTAGAGTTCTGTACAGCAAGCTGCTATGTACTGGGGAGAATTTACTTTTCATAAACATTTTTAATGTTTTTAGTACAATGAGAGTAAGTGTTTTTGGTTTTGCATCCAGTTTAGAATGAAAATGGCAAAAGGAGAAATGTAATGGAAAGGAGTAATGAGAGCAGAGTAGAAAGATGAAGGAGTGACAGCAGCAACTGTTAAGTAGAAAGGAACAAAACTAAATCAACTGGAGTATTGTATCGGTCTATATATATGTCCATATATATATATATATATATATATATTCTATCTAGCTGTGAACTGCATACTCTTCATAAGCACAGTGTAAGTCAGAAGAGAAAGATGTCAGAGGTTAAATTAAATGAATTTGCAGGCTATATCTGGGCAAAATACCTTGTTTCCCCAATCTTTTCCTAGGTCAAGACCTACCTACTAGAAGTAAATACATATTTTATTGGAGAGACAGCAAGGTTGTCTTGTACAGTCTGCACCATCTGGGTTGTGTGCTCTCTTCCCTTGTGCTTGGCCTTCTTGCTGCAGTACATAGCACAGTTTTCTCCTTTGCTGGAAAACCAGTGTTTGTACTGGATGGAACTCTGGACAGGGAACTGTGTGTATAGGCATTAATTATAGGAATCAGGTTCATAAACTCGCCTGTTAGAAAATTAAACACAGGTTTCAATTTTGCAAAGCTTCTATTTCCTCCACATCTATTTTCTTATTGCAAGAGATTTGTACCAATTTTCTGTGGATTAATCGTAGTCAGTCCACATTTAACACCAATATCATAAGTCAGACCTTTTAAAGAGGTCCTTGTTTGCATCCACAGTTTGAGCAATAGCTCCTAAAATTCTCTGCAATGAAGCAGAAACCAGCTATCCTGGAATTTCACCACAAAATTTGCTGATGCTTGAACACCAAAAGTCTGAACACAGAAACTGTTTTAGGACAGGGGACAGGATGGAGTTACACCAAGTGCCGTCTCAAATGGAGGGGCAGCACTGGGAGCTGGGGCTTGTGCTCCTGCAGAGAACTGCATTCATAGCTCTGTGGGGGAGGCTTGGAGCACTGCAGAATGAAGAAGAGCTAATGCTGTGTTTGGCCACAGGATAAGTTGTCAGCATGTCCCTGGCCAGGCCAAGCTTGTGCACAGATGTGTTCTGAGCAACTTTGTTAGGTTAATAAAGCAAAAGGAGGGCAACACTAGGGGCTTTGGATGAGTGTGGTTTAAACCCTAAAAGGAAAGCTGCTGGCAACTCATGGTTTACTTTGGACATCTTCTTTAATGGGAAGAGACAAAGATCTTAAATTTCTCAATTCTTCTAGTGTGTAGTAGAGAGATCATTGTTAGCAGGGTGCACTTCAGCCAGCAAAATTATCTGGTGTGCTACAGTCTCTTCTTTAAAGCTTGCTGCTGTAGGAAAGTTGATATGTGAACTGAGGAAAATATGTCACTATGGTACTAAAACTAGGCATCTCAGCCATTGCCATTTGTGATTGTAAATAAGGAAGGAATATATTTAGATTTAAAAATATCCACAAAACTGACTTTTTCTTTCTTTCTTTCCTATACTGCCTGAATCAAATCTAGTCACGCATGTGTAATTAATCTTCTTTTTAATCAAGAGCAAATTATAAAATGAAAATCAAGGTATTAAGCTCTTTTCTCAAACTACTGAGATGATTAGGCTCCAATTTGATGTTTTAATTTCCTATTACAGGAGCTTTACTGTTTGCCTTAGGAGGAATGCCTTAAGAGAGTTAGGTCTGTAATTCCCTAGACTGTCATAACACATTCACAAGTCTGAATAACCCCAGACACTATACTGGCTTCCGACTTCTGCTTTTGACAGCTGTTTTTAGTCTGTCATATTTCTGCCTTTGAACACTAACCCAGCTGAGATTCAGACTGAAAATGCTGAAGCTGCTAAAGAGCATTTTGTCTCATGTGAGTGCAGATGAGCCATCCACAGTTTGTGGCTCTGTGCATCCCCAGGGATGGAGCCTGAGGTTGGTGTGCAGTTGTCAGCCTTTGCCGGAGATCCATTTCTCTCAGTGTGTTGTCAGGGTGGCACTGTGCCTGCCAGCACTGTCACCTCCAGCATCTGGTGTCTTGTCCACCCATGGGAGGCGTGTGAGTGGTGCTGCCCATGACAGGCATTCTCACCATCCACCCTGAGTCACTGTTGCCAGCCTGGTCCAGTTTGGTGAGGTTTAAGGCTGAGACCCTTTATTTGGAATGAGGGATGGTTTTAAACACTTTTCAGCACTTCCTAGATTCGGTAATTTTATTCAGGTTGTTTCCTGCATTACACCACAGAGTCTCAAGCCAACTTTATGCCTTCATCAAAAAGTGACATCTTACCAGGAAGAGGATGGCTTTTCCTTTTCACCACTCTCTCAAACCATAACTGCAGTTTGGCTGCTCTATCTGTGTGGCTATCTGACAAAAAAGGTGCTGGACTTCACTGAGCCCCTGGAGGAATGTTGCCCTTCCACATCCTGGGAAGGCAGAGGGTCAACTTAAAAATTTAAAAACTGGGTCAACTGTTCAGCACTAAACGAACTATTGACATCTCCCTGTGCTCATACACATACAAAGACAGAGCCAGAGGACATTATGTAGAAGAAGTAATGGGTGCTTACAGTTCCAGTGTCTGCAGGGAAATTCATGAGTCTCCATGAGTCACAGCAGAGTAGCAGATCTCCCTAGGAGTGCAGGATGCCCTGGGAGGTGGCCAGTCTCTATCCCAGGAGCAAAGCAGCCAAATGCACTACTGAGTCTGTTGTTTCTGATTTGGAGCAAGCTGGGTCGATGCTGGACTAGGGGATCATGCACCATAACCCACTGCACATTCTTTAGCTACTGATCCTTTCAGGACAACCACCATGCTCAGTCACTCCACTGAACCTGCACTTGGACTGAAATAGCAGAGATTTATGGGCCCACACCAAAATTCACTTGAAGTCCCAGGTCAGAAGTGAGGTAAAGCATCAGGGTTCAGCTGCTTCAGCTGATGCTGTGGTGGAGTCCTACAGGTGAGCTCCTTAATGGAAAAAAGAGCTCAGGGCCATGTGTGCCAGTTATAATGAGTCACTGAGTTACAAGGCATATTGGCAATCTATCTCATCACATCTTGGGCACTTTGTTGAAATTATCTGAGACTTTTATGGTGGGGTGTAGATGTTTGCAGACATAAAGTATATTGCTGCATTTGTGAAAAGAGGCAACCTTGCACAGCACAAGACAATTGCTGACTGTGTGCTGCTGTGTGTGCTCAGCAAATAGCTAAGATTCCTTCAGGGTTTTAGGGGAGGGATCCATTCCCCAGTGCTTTTGACAATAGTATGGTAACAAAGAGAATAAAAAAGAAAAATAAGAGGCTTAAAACTGTCATTTACAGACTAGAAGCACCACGGATTTTCCCATAAGGCTTTCACATCTTTATTCAAATTTCATATTGGCCAAACTAAATTAAATAAAAAATGAAATAAAGTTTCAAAGGAAGCCTTCTTGCAGTAGTTTATGCTGATTATTCTTGTGAATAGAAAGACCTTTCCACTGCTGCTGTAATTTAGCATGGGAAAAATGGATATTCCTGCACATAGTCCTGCAAATAAATGGGGTGGTCTGTAGCTAGGAATCTTCCAATGGAGATTTGCAGCAAAACAAATCACTAAACCAGTGTAAAACCAGTGTATAAACCATAATATTTGTTCTGGCAACAATATTGATTTGACTAAAGCTCACTAAATCTGCCTTAGATTTCCAAGGAAACTATTTCTATATTTCTGTTAGTTTTATTCTAATAGACACATAGGTATTTTGAGCAGATGTCTTTGAGGTTTTTTACCCATTGCTCAGCAAAAATAACTCAGTCAGTGATATTAATGGTGTCTCTGACAAAGTAATTTTCTCTGAGCTACAATAAATATGATCCATGAAAATTCTTTTGGTCCATCACTATCCAAATTAGGTACAGAATAATGCATATTTATAAACAATGCATATAGGTAAGGGAGGCATTAAAAACTCCTTCAGAGGCCAGACAGAAAGAAATGTCATTTTCTTCTTAATATGTTGAAATGAAGTTGCTAGTAACTTCAGATGTGATAGGGTTACAGTGACACAGGGCACAGAAGCAAGGAATAAAAATGAAATGAAACTGCCAATAGAAGCTCTAATTTTGAAATTTGCAAGCCTCCTCTCATTTGGCGTGCACAGAAAAGAGACAGTTTAAAATAATAATGGTATTATTTGTTGTGCAGTGCTATAATATTTTCCACTCATCTCTTTGGTATTTTCTCCTTTTTTTCTTCCATCTGTCTCCAAGACTAAAGAGGAAATGTAGCAACATCTTATGTACTTCAACATAATGAAATAATGTTATGATTTGAAAGTTGAAATTCGTGTGGTTTTGAATTTGGAAAACCCGGGAACACAGAACTGTGGTTTGTGAAGTGTTTTTATATGCTACACTGGGTTAATACTGAAGCTTCTATTTTGCTTTAATATCATATTTCACTGAGTAAAGGATTCCTTCACTTGATACATTAAAGAAGGGATAAACTTAATTTAGCTTATCTCACTAAATTCAGAGATGTACCTATCATGATGCCAGTGCTCTAGGTTTTTCTAGCTAACTTTTTCATTGACTATAAAGTGAATATTGAAGAATTTTTCAAAGGTTGATACCCAAATCTTTGCTTGAGTAGGGTTTCTTCCTGCAGAGCCCCATTCTGAGAGGCTGCGTTTTGTGACAAGCTGGTATTGGGGAAACTCACTTTTGATGAGCACTTCAGACATTACAAACCAAACGAGTTTTCTTCAGTTAGTTTCCTACTAGCATTTCAAAGCTGTGCCTAACTTTGCTCCTGGAACATACCATGCATGCCCATGTGGTTCTGGTCCATGTATCACTTGCATCTTGTCTGACCCCTGTATTTGGGCTTCCTTTCTCTGGAAGGTGGGGAATGATGTTCTGTATTTGGGTTCTGTCCTTATAAGAAATAGTCTGGGGTAGGGAGACAAATGTAAAACAGGGAAACATTCCTAAGTTCCCTGATGAGATATAATCTGAGACCTCACCAACGAGAGCATTTCTCACATACAAATACAATTCTTTGATATGAGATCATTAATGAGCAGCAGTAGATTATGCTGTCTGACATTTCTTTTTTTGTGCACTGTTAGAGATCCTGAGATGGTAGTTCCTTTAAATTACTCCAAATTGCCTACTATTTTTCATATTTAAGTGACTAAAGTGATCATAACTTTTTACATGTCACATTACTTGTCTGAAATGAAATAAAATTAAACTAAAGCTGTTTTTCTAGCTTGTAAATCATGTGGCATGTCTAACTCATGTCTGCTTTCTGGTAAAACATTGGTAATTTTATTAAAAAATTGCGATGGAAATAGGCTGAATGGAAACAGTAGATTAAATGTTTTTGTAAAGTTTGCCAAGAGGCCAGAATCCCCTGCTTGTGAAGAAGATAGTGTCCTTAATGTTACTGCAGGCATTACAATAAGAGTGTAGTTATTCACTGTGCTTAAAACTCTACTCCTGTCCTCTCTTGCTGGGAATCAAAAGGTCACCAGAACTTTTTGAGCCTCTTAGACCAGGGCGGAAAAGTTGTGCCAACTTTTGTAGTTCAGAATAGATTATGTTTTTACAAGACAGTGTGGTTTACAGAGAAATGTCATGCCAAAGATCACATGTGGCCTTTGACCTCTAGACTCAAATTAGTAAGTTCCCATTAAAGCTGAATTATTTGGAACAGGCTCTAGCATGAATCTAGAAAGAGAATGTAATATTCTTTCCTCTGCTGTGAGAGATACATAAGCTCTGACATGCTTCCAGTAGGAATGTATATCATATAAAAACACATTATTTTGAAACTTCCATGGAAAGTTTTTTTTTATTTTTACTGTTGTACATAACTTTTTACTGTTGGATTTCTCAGTGAGCAAAATTCTGGATGATTCTGTGATTTAAAACTAGTGGAAGGTCTCTGTGACATCTGTGAATTTATTACTTGTGAAACAATTTTATCAAATTTACTGTTCAGTTGGGGTTAAAAAGAGGGAATTTTGCGTAGTGTTACATAAGTTTACATGGTATAGAACATGAAAAGACCACCAGGGGAGGTTAGTTCTGCTAAATCCCAAGCAGCTACAGAGGACAGCAGCCAGTTCATCCGATTCTACATGTCCAAAGTGATGTCATCATCCCACCCTCTCAACCATTATCATATTGACTAATTAAAGCTACAAATTTGTACCCTGAAGTCTTCATCTTACAGTATCCCTATGGCCTGTGAGAATACTACAATCTATGAGGCTGCTGGTTTTCTTACTTCTTGCTAGCTGTCTGTCAGCCAACACATGCTGACTTGCATGGAGAGTCTCAGTTTCTTTTGGATTACCTTACATTTCAGGTGCTTCAATTAAACCAATAATTCAGATGCCTCTTGTTCTCACTTGCCAAGCAGAGCTTGAGATGAATCTTGGTGGACAATTGAAACATTATCTGTGACAAAATCCCCATCCAGTACTTGCCTAGTCATTCTTAAGCCAAATGTGATGCACGTTTTCTCTTGTTGTCTTCCCCTGAGAAACTCAATTAAATCTTTCATACCTAATCCTGCTTAAAATACAGAATCTTAAAATACTAAGCTATGTGGCACCTGATGGCTCCCGGGTGTTTTAGAAGAATCTCTTGCTGCTGCCATGTGGGTGGAGCACTGCACAAAGATTGCAGTTGTAGCCAACTTCTGAACAATAGGCTGACAGGGTGGGCAATGCCTCTTTCAGGTAGTGGTTAGACCTTCCACCTGGAAAATGAGTGATCTGTGCTCTGGAGTCCTGCCCCTGCCAATGCAGTATGCAGTCTATAGATCCTCTCTTGGGGATAACCTGGGACTAAACGGGAAGCCATGTGGGCAGGCAGAGAAAGCCAGCACTGCCTCTGCTGCTGAGTAGCCATGGTGACTCTCTTGGGAGTAGGAGAGTCAGTCCTTGCTTAGAACTATTTTCTTGGAGGCAGAAGAGGGAAAAGAGGCTGTTAGGACAGGTTAATTGTTCAGCTCCCCTGCCTCTGATATCTGGCCTCCACTATTCTAAAAGATCTTGGCCTCTGTGCATGGCATTGTAGAGATTGTTTATGTACTCAACAAGGATGGTATAGAAATATTTTGTGGTCATCAATTTATTTGGGTATATATGGGTGGTTCGTTACACAAAATGGTTCATTTTTGTCTCAGCCTCTGGTATCCTTTTGTCCCAGGGATCCTTTAAGGCCAGGGACAGCCCATGTCCTAGCTTTGGACAGTCAATGACTTACTGGAGATGAATTCCCGGAGAGGTTAGGACTTCATAACAATAAAATGATAGATGCAAAAGTAGTTTACTGGATTATGCTTTCCATTGAAACCACTCTGTAGCATCCTGAGAAATGCTGTTTATGACTGACCCAGCCTGTAAGGACTCAATTCCTTCAAAATTCTCTTTCCAGAAGCCCTGGGTATATGAGCAGGCCCAAGTAAATTAATATTTTACTTTTCAGTGATGAAAATGTACAACATGATTGCCTGGGCGAAATCGTGCAAATACTATTTCTCCAAACTAGTCTTAACAAAGTTTCAGTGGGACTACCTTAAAAATAATGTCAATCATATCTTAAATGTAAATATTTTGTTAAAATATAAATACATCTTGATTCTTTTAATTCTATTTTCAGTGATGGTTAGGTACACAGGATTAATTTGTTTGACTAATTTTCCACTTACAATTGTATAATCTAATCCAGGTAAAGACACACAACTGTTCAAAGCTTTTAACATTTGCTTTCAATGTTAACTCTCCAGCCATGGTTAGAAAAATAATTCTTCCAGAAATCTGATCTGCATTGCTTCCTTTTGTAGTGTTTTCGGCTTCTTTCAGCTGTCTTCCAAACCTGCCGTAATAGCATTCCTCTATTATTCATATTTGCTTGCAGAAATCCTAGCTAAAGAATGCAAGCAAGGAAGCAAACTGTTCTAAATCAGCAGAGGTTTGAACTGAATGGACCAAAAATACTATTCTGCTACAGTCTTTCATAGCACTTTAATTTAGGTCTTGTTAGTTAAGACCATCAAACTTCTGTTGTTGTGCTTGTGTCAAAAAAACAGTTCTCTTTCAGTAAATATGATTAGCAAGAACCTTCAGGAATAAGAAAAAAGTAAATTATGCCTTCCTAGTGATATGGTTTACTTGTTTAACATAGGAAGGTAGCAGTGTTTAACATAGGAAGGTAGTTCTAGTGTTTTGCCTCATCACTCTGTAAAGGAAATGTTTTTCAGTCAAAATCCCCTTTATACCAGTTATACTAATAACCTCTCACACATTATTTCAAAACAAGTTTAAACAGGCTAGAACAGTGCATTAAATGCATCCCAGCTGTTACATATACTCTAGAGTTTTGATTTACTTCTGTCAGAGTAAAAATAGATTTTTTATAAATGGATGCTTCACGCTTTTCACTCTAATGCATGACATACAGTGAGACTCACATTTCCCTTAAGTAATGGTTTAGCCACTGTGAATCCCTACCACAGCTGTTGAACAGTGAGTCCAGAGCAGATGATTTAACAACGACATCAAAAATTCTGTGAAAGCTTCAGATTCAAATGGAATCCTTGTTCAGAGGCTTCTAAAAAACACTTTCCAGTTTTTCATCAAAAAATACAGCACTTTAGTGTTCTAAACTTTTGATTATATGCAAATGATAAAAGTCAGCCTAAATAGGCTTTGGGAAGAGGGCATTTTAAAATGATGTTACCATGTGTAGCTGCTCTTAGGAGAGAAAAATAAAGTACAAGACACAAGCTTCAAGGCTTGCTAATTTAACTCTGAAATAAATAAATCCAAGGGACTTAAGAAAATGTGACTTTTTTTTTTTTTTCAAGAAAACGTGAATGAAAAAACAGCTGAAGATTAATTTGTATTACATAGTTTCCTTCTGTTAGAGATTTCTGGTTTATTTTCTTCTTGAATTGTTTTGTTGCCACAGGACAATAAATTAAAAAATACCCTTAGTAATCTCTGGAAAACTCTTTATTTAAATTCTTTTTCCACTTCTTTTAAATTTTAATTTTAAGAAGAAGAACAATAAAGTCCCTTAGTAAAGCTCTGAACTAGGTCCAAATCTAAAGATTAAGTGTAGCAGGCTAGGACTTCTTTGGCTTACAGAAATTTTGATTAAGTAAGGTAGAAATACTTTATGGTGAAGTTAATGATTTTATGATAATTGTTGGTTTATTTATTTATTTTTTTCTTATTATGGTCTTGCAAAATTAGAAACACCCAATTTGGGTTGATTTTTTTTTCCTTGAAAATATTAATAGTTGAAAGTCAGCAAAATATCTGGAAAACCTGTATTACACTCAATATCAGAAGGTGTCTTTTGCCATCTTTTAAATTATTTTTTCTTATACATTATAAGGATGAAAAATTTGTATGCCTGTATAAAAAGGTATTTGAAAATATTGATGTTCATAACAAAGGTCTGATTTTGTTATGTTTGCTTGCATATTGAGAATTTACTTTCTCCTGTGTTTAGTTCCTCCAATACCAGAGGGAATTTTTTGAAGGTTGGAATATTATTCAACATAACTGACGTTTGAGAGTTCATGAAAAATAATTTAAAACCCTCAAACCAGAAATAAAGTCTCAGCTTTCTAGGAAAAAAAGGTTGCCACACATCTGTACTAACCAGGATTATAAATTTGGGGATACATTTTGCTGAAGTTATCTTTTATAAGTACGCTTTCTCCATTTCTTTATTCTAAAGCACAGAAGGTCCTGTCAATTCAGGCATTGCATTTTAACATATTCATTGAGAGAGAAATTGAATCTTTCTTTCCGGATGTCTTCTTCTACTACTAAGGAGAAGCATCTGTGTAAAACAACAGAAAAGAAATGTAAGCTGTAATTTTGAAGAGACTGCACTTGAAGACAATGGGACTATTGATTAATATAAAGTTAAACATGCATCTAATATTTTGCCATAATAACTTTAAAGGAAAATATTTCTTTGGAAGGCATACTAATAGGAGCCAATATCATAAATTACTTTTCATTTCTTCTGAAGCCCTTTGCTGTTTATTAATCTGTGCTTAGTCAGGAAGGAGAATATGTCCCCTAGTGTGCACTCCAGAAGAGGAGGAAGGTCACATAAAATACAGGATTTCACAATATCTAAAATATGGAGCTTGTTGCCTGCTCTTTTTTTTGTTTATTTCAGAAACTGAAGTATTGCATTTTCTGTTCTAGGAAATGTGCCAATCTAACACTTCAAGTGACTAAGTATTTCTCATATGTCCCGAGGCTAAGCTCTGGAGAGGAGGGTTATGAAAGAGGTAATGGAGTAATATCTTAAATTGAAAGAGCAGGATTTTGTGCAAGATTTTAAAAAGCTTATAGTGCTTACTGCTATTATGATGAGTATCTCAGTCGTATCTAAAATAATATCCCAGATAAAAGTACCATTGTTAAAGGCTGTGCAAATTTATAGGGTGAGGGAGTTTGAGAAGAGTTGAGACAAGATGAAAACAGTCATGTGGATACGGTTATTCTAGCAAGAAGATGAGGAATATAACAGAGATGAGGTAGTTGAGATATAAACTTTTTAGATTAAAAATATACTTTAAAAATTATTTTGTGAGAATATGTACCTGTAGCCAAACATGATGTCCTAGAAAGTTGCTTTAAAGTTCTAATATTTTCAAATAATTACACTAAAAATATATATTTGTCTTTTCCACCAGCAGCTGTGTTTTGATAAATTGAACTTTGACAAATATTATGAAAGCTTTGGAAAGATAACTGAGAAAAAAAAATCTTTTTTTGAAAAATGAAAACAAGTTTATATTTAATGATAATAACTTTTCACCAGTCACTGGATGTTTGACTTAATTCAGGCCTTGGATTTAAACAGCACACATGCCTGAAAGTCAGACCTAGATCTGACAGATATATGTGGAGTTCTGAGAACTTTTTGAAACAGACAGGTAAATGTACAAAGACATAAAGAAGAGCACTAACCCAGTGCAATGAACTGCAAATCTACCAGTCATACACTTTTTTATGCTATCATAAGTATGAAGTAAGTCAATAGAATTAAATTAATTTCTTGAAAACTCCTAATGCAGAAAAAGAATTTTGGTTTGTTTTTGGTTTTCTATGTTTGTTTTCTTGTTTCAAATCCTAAAATGTTTGACCTGGGACTTAATTTCTATGCTGTTCACACGCAGCAAAAAAGGTCTTCCCAAAAAAACCATCCCTCTCTGGCATTTCATGTGACAGGAGGGAAAGAAAAGACCCTCTATACAATGCTGAGCTTAAAAATAAACTTTTCGGGCTTGCAAATAGGTGAAAGCACAATGGAATCCTGTGTTACAATCTCGTGTGTGTATTCACCATGGATGCCTAATTATGAAGCACAGTACTAAAGCTGAACTGTGTACCCCTGGTTACAGAACCCAGGGGATGACTGGATTCACTGGTTGAAACTTGTTCCTCAGAGGCCAATTAAAAGCACACCAGGTAAAGTTAAATTAAAAAATATATAACTCCTGTATACTACAGATTTTATTCATTGTTGAAAACTAGCATCAAGAGAACCTTGGTAAACTGCACTTTTTATTAACTGCTTTATATGAAACCTTTAGCACTACCTGTAAATTCCCATTTGTGTCACCATTTATTGTCAGAAATACAACTGGAGGAAATTTTTAGATACATAGTTCTTCTGCTACCTTTGTGAAAGATGATGTAGGATCTTTGCTAAGAAATGATCTCTGTACTCTTGCAGCCTCCGCAAGAAAATATCCCTTTCTCTGCTGATGTTCATGTAGAAGCACTTTATGAAGGAATTTCAGATTCTGTTTATGTCAGTAATTTAATCTTAGAGTCATAAGTGTGTGTTTATTTTAGCTCTGCTGGTGATGAATTCTTTCTGCTTTCAGATAAATCATAGTTAAGGGAGTTGTTGAATAATTCATCAATATAATTTGGAATACTTTAGTGTATCAGATCTCAGAAAATGTAACTAGAAAATGAACAGGAAAAGCATAAGGCACCCATAATGTATGGCAAATGTTTGTGCATGAAAAATATGGGCTTTGTCTGTTTTTTTAATTTTTATCTGGTATTACACTGGTGTTGTTGCTTGAGTTTAATAGGAGTAGCTCCCAGTCTGCAATGACTCAAATGGTAAAAGAAACAGGAATATGATCTGATATGCCTGGGTGAAATGGAAAACACAGGAGCAGATATAACCATTGCAGTAATGTGTTGGCTCATGTTTAAACATAAATGTCTGTATCAACAAGCCAACAGCCATTAATAAACAGCTGGTAACCCTGCTGGAGATTTTATCATATGCATGAGTACTTTTTGCTAATGAGAAAATGCTTCGTTTATCAAAGTAACATCGGTTTCATAGAGATGTAATTCAAAGTTTTGTGTGCTTTAGTGGGAATACCAAAGGAAGTAAAGACTGAATTAATTGGTATTAGTGTACTGGAACAGATTCAGAAAAAATAATTTGTGAAAAAATCTACACTCTAGTAAGACTGGAAAAGTCTTTAACTGAGAAACCTACTGTTTGTGGAGGGTTTGCTAACAAACTTGTGGAAAAAACTAACAAAATTCAAGGCAAAGAAAGGTCAGGAACAGTGAATATCTGGAAACCCCTACCATTTACACCTTTGGTCAATAAAAATAGTCTGAATCACGCATTTAAATATACTCTGTAGGTAAAAACAAACATTTCCAAAGGTCTCTACAGCCTATCTTGGACATCGAATTTAGTGCAAGTGATATGAACTACTGTCTGAAGTTCCTCTGCCTCTCTGATGCATAGCAGAGCTGCTTCCATGAGGGTCCCACATCCCTGCAGCACACACATACACTTCTTATTTATGAACAGAAAGTAACTTAGTATGCTACAAAGCACATGAGGGACAAGTAATAAAGAATTTGAAAGCAATGAGTAAATTAATAAGCAGATATCAAAATGACATTAATATTAAATGAGCTTCCAACAGTCCCAATTTGCAAATATTAAGCTGTGTTGGTTGTTGCACATAAGATACTCATTAGACATTTTTCATTTTTCCAACAGAACAAAGCAGCTCTATATGAATGTTTTTTCCTTTTAAGGCCTTATAAATATGATGCTCTGAGACATCTGGACACACACGAAAATTCCTGTGCCTATAAACTTACAGAAACTGTTTTGTGAGGGTCAAGATGAAAACTTATCCCCAGAAACTATGGCGAATCTGAAAATCACAAACTATGCAATTAATTTTTAAAAGATTAAATTTTTTTTGTTTGTTTGCAGAACTCTATGTTTAAAATTCAGAAATAAACATAGATATAGAAACTATTAACCAGCATTTTTTTTTTAGAGCAAAATTCGAAATATGTGAATACGTGAAGACTTGAAATAATCTTATGGGGGTCTGTAGCTGTTGTAATTCTCTAATTCTTTATTACAGCCTGCAGCTGGCATTTTGCTATGTTTGTTATATTCATTCTTGACTTCCTGAAGTCTGTCAACTCTAAAGCTTTTGAAAAGAAGTGTTGAGTTTGGAAAGGGTCTTTATTAAAGAAAGTTTCATCAAGGACTTATAGAAGTTTGTGGAAAGTTTGTTTGAGGTAATTAGAGCTGGTCTTTGCAAAAGTTAGACAAGCTTGGGCTAGAAGTACAGGACAATTATTTTCTCCATCAAATCACAATGACTGCTGACGATACCCATTAAACTGCATGTAATTGGCAATCCTTAAATATTTTTATCATGTGTAGAGGAACAATAGGGGGTTTATATGAGCTATAAATACTGAGGAAGAAAGCCTCTGCTAAAAGCTGCTCATACTCAGAGCGGTGGAAAAAAAGAGGAAGGTGGCTCATGAGCAGACTGAACAGAACAGTAGTTTGACAAATATCATGGGAACATAACCTTGTTATTTATTTGCTATGTTTACCTAAGATTTTTAATATTAAGATAGTGATCCCAAAACTATGATCCTGAGACAATTCACCATTGCAAGGCTGTTGGAAATTGCTTCTACATAGAATCATATCAAATATTGACATTTAGGGCATCTTTCTGGCCAATCAAGGGTGTAAAAGTGCCAAGTAATTAGTCATAAATTCTTTAGGCTGAGGATTTACAAATTTGAGGATGTACTAGAAGAGATGCTCCTGACTGTGTGGAGGTCCAGTGGCCTGGCCTGGCTGGTGAGCCAGCCATAGCCGGATCAACCCAAGGTCATGGGAAGCAACACCCTACGTTCAGGGACACTATTTGTGCTTATGGAGAGTTAAAGTAAGTTCGAAAGGGATCATGGAAGTTATTATGTTAATATGGACTACCTTGCTAGTACTGATTGGTTAGATTGTTTCTAGAATGTTCCACGGTTAGTGTGTATAAGTTGTGCTCGCCCCTCATATGAGGCCCTAGTGCTGGGCTGTATTCAGGAGCATTCCTTTTACTGCGGCAGAAGAATAAAGGACGCTTGGATTTTCCACCTAAGACCCATCACCTGCTTCTCTTCTGTGCTGACCAGTCACTACTGTTATTTGTCTGTCCTCACAGGCATGGACAGAGCGCGAGCTGCGGCGACAGGACTGCGGTGCTCTCACTGGAATGACACCGTGCCTCAGCGCACGTCCCTGCCCTGGGCACACAGCCGCGGTGTGCCGGCTCCAGGAGGTGCCTGTGGCTTGGTGTGCCCAGCTGGGGATCAGCCAGAAAGGCGAAAGGGACTGTTGGGATAAGGGGCAGCAGGAGAGGACAGTGCGCAGCACTGGCCTTTTATATTGCGTGTCTGCTCCATCAGTGCCTGGTGTCTCCTTCCTGAGCTGCTGCCCATCTGTCAGGCACACTGCTTGCATCTTCTCCACTTTTAGTTTAAGACTAATGCTGTCTGGTATGACAAAGAAGACTTAGAATGATTTTTCTTCCTCTTTTTTGTGGGCTGTGTATAACAACTCACTGAACATCATAGTCTTGGAAAAAGAAGATGAGAAATACCAGATAATTTCTATTAAGTCTTGCTGTTTGGTTCCCTGTTAGTTTGCATCTAAATTCTCTCTGAAGCAAATCATGCTATCTTTCTGTGAATTTAGACCAAACATGCAGTGTTGAAAAGGACTTCTTTTTACTGCAAAGCAGACTCCAAGTAAGATATGGAAAATATTGTACTTTATTTGGTCAAATAACTCTATAAGCATAAATATATAGACGTCTATGCACTCTAGCACATACTTAAAAATTAATTGAATTGAGTTAACCAATATGAAATGCAAAACTTCTGTAAAACTTATATCAATACAATGGAAAAATAGTAATCTAGTGGTACTCATTATGTTTTATCCATGACTTAAAAACATTGCTAAAATAACTGATTTCCTAAGAGTATTGATATCCAAATGTGGATTGCTTTAGGATAATAATTTAACTTTAGTGCTACATCACTGAATTTCTACCAGTGGTTTCATTGATAGAAAAGGAAGTCAAGGTGAAATGAGGGAAATCTTGATTTTGAGGATACAAATTTTTATCCTGACAGCACGTAAACACTTTAACAGACTGCCTGGAAAGTCCATGAAAACGCCTGTCTTGGAGATACTCACTGACTGAAAAAAGCCTTGAGCAAGCTGGTAAGGGATGTGTGTCCTTTGTGCAAGGGTGTTCAAACATTGGGCCTGATACATCAACCTGAAAACCCCAAATAATAGCTGCTAGGAGATACTCATCATAGGACAAATGGTCTGAGACAAGGCTGCTCATGGTTGCCCTGTCAATACAGGTAATATCTTTATAATAACATAATTCACCTAGGGAGATAAGTTCTATTTACCTTTAAATGAGCTTTTCTAATGAATGCAAACTGTAAAAGGGATAAATCTGGTTCCACGATTTTTGGAAAATAGGATGATTTGGTGAGAGCTTGGCAATGATGGATACAAATGATCAACTTGGGTATAATTAATTTTCCTACTCACTATGGGGCTCCCTAATGTATTTACAGCCTTATGTAGTTGACAGATATTATTCAGGATATATGGGAGTGTGGCAGATCTTTGTAATTTGGGACAGCAGTTGAAAGAGGGGATACCCTAGTGTATTTCCCTATCACAGATGGCACTTGACACTTTGGAAGTAATGAGCCAAGTTCTTGGCAATCTTCATTCAGACCATGCCCCAGAGCATTGCCAGGGAGTGCAGGTGAGAAAATGCTGGTGCTTTGCTGGAAGTGGCTCACTAATACAATGCAAAAACAATAAATTCAAATCATCATGGGAATTCAGGGAAAATCGTAACCCACCCTCCTAGAAAATTGGCTTTGAAATGAGAATTGTTGCCAGATACGTCTTGAAAAAGAAAAAGAAGGAACCGACGACCCTTGGCATGCCCGCACAGTGAGTCTGTTTTGGAGATGGAGACTGATCCCTCTGGCTTGTGTGGCACCTGTCACTGCTCTTGGTGAGACATCCTGGTGTGAAGACAGCAGCAGGAGAAGGCAGATGATGGCAGACCCTGGTCCATGCTTCCAAGATACCAGTCTCCAAGGAAGAAGCCTGAAAATTCTAGTGTTAACTCAGATTCAGCTTCCAGCCCTGCCTAAATAGCCTTGAAAATCCTGGTTGGAGAGAAATGAGGATTTTTCCAAGAAAAGAAAGTTTCTACATGTTGTTTGGGTTCTGATTTTCTATGTTTTTTATCTTTTGATAACACCTGTGAAGGTTTGAGTTCTGCTTCACTTGCTTTAAGTTCTGAATTATGTTTGTCCTGTGAAGAAATAGACATCCATTTGCTCTAAAAGCAACATCTATAATTTATTATGTACTTACAACAAAGTGTTTGGGATAATATTCACAAGTTTCAAAATTGAATTAAAAGTTAATAACTTCTGCTTATAGCAAGTGACTTTTAAAATTCAGCTAGAGGTCACCTGCTAGTTCACAGGCCCCTGTAAACTCCCAGGACCAGAAATATACCTGTGTAGATGGTGGTAAGGTCCATCTGCCAGATCAGCCATTTTTATGAAATTTAGCCTTATGACAGGTTTCATTTCTCTTCTTGATCTCCAACTGGTCCAATTGCATCTCCCTACAACCCTCTTTTCTCTTTCTCCACCCTGTGTTATTTCGCCATACCTGTGGTAGTTGGATGTGGGTAGCAGTCTTTCATAGCACCACTGAAAAATGAAAAATGTGAGCACCCTATTTGAAACAGAATTGTACCTCTGCTTTACACTGTCAAAGGCAAGAAAATCTGAAGTACGGGCTGCTTTGTTTCATGCTAGTGTAGAGGTGCTGGTGGGGCGTGCCAGAATCCATGAGCTCATGCGTGTGCATGCCTTTAACCTCAGACACACTCACAGGATGATGCTTTCAGGTTGGAGGAGTGTCCTTTGGAGATGGCAATACTGCGTCAGTGTTACATTGCAAGAAACACCCAAAGAAAAATGAAATCCATTGAAACACAGGGATTTTTAAATCCAAACTACATATATACCTAAAGTGTTTTCAAGTGAATGGCTGAGTTGGCACTCTGCTCAAATCAACCAGATCTTGTGCTTTTCCAGCAATAATCTCTATGTAATTACACATTTGTCATGTGAGAACTGCCAACGTGGTTTGACACTGCTTAACAATATGTAATCTTTCATGCAAGAATCTGTAATTTTCATAGCTGTATGAGAGACTATGGGCTGTCAGCTCTCGACAGTCTGTGTTCATTGGAACTGACAGCCTGCATATTTGTTAGCTTATTTTTGCTTACTCAATATGGAACTGTATATTGAATTCAGACTCTAATAAAGTGAAATTGAGAGGTAATGTCCAGAGTTAGAATACTGTTAATCCACTCTTGCTGTTGTAAATCTTCAGAATGGATCGACTGAGATTACTGTTGCCTATGGAAGACAGCTTACTGGTCTCTGATTTTCTATCAGAAGCATATTATGCCTTCCAATTTTAGATAGCTGTTCTACAAGCATTATAGAATAATGGGAGCTTTGAACTGGAGATAATTTCAGAATTTCTGACTTTCAGCCTTAATCAGAAAATTATATATGGGAGTTTCCATACTCAAAATCCACTTTGTTTTGATTTGTACATAATATTATGAATGACAGTGGGAGAATAAGCATTTGAGATACAACTTCAGTTTTGCTTAATCTTTTCCTCAAATATGGAAAGATAAATATCTGATTGAAATAACAGCACAAGGTCTAGAACTGGAGAAGGGGAAATATTTACATCACACATAGTGTGATGGGACCATTATGAAAAGTATTTTCAGAGGTTTGCAGACAGTCCTTGTACTTAGAAGACAAAACAAGTCATGCCTTAAAACCAAACAGATGCACTAAACATACATTGAGAGATTTGATAGAAAGTAGTAGTTAGCATACCTTACTGCTTCTTTTCACCATGAGTCATTACAGCTCCCTTATTTCTGTCCAAACTCAATTCTGGTGCTTTAACTTTTTTTGCAGGCAAATTCTTCTGTAAGCAGAAGAGACCAAATGACACTTATAACTTCGTGTCAACCATTATAACAGTTTAATGAATACCCTGAAGGCATGACTTTTAGGCAGTACCCCCTAATGAAAGGACAGTTTGTTTCATTACTACCGGCTTCTAAAAACTTGTGCAAAATGTCCTCTTCTGCTAGCTTTTTGTTTCTATTCGCATTAATATCTGTGAAACACTCTTTATGTATTCATTTTATATACATTATTTTTTTCCATATCTTGAGTACTGCATAGGCAGTTCAGCTGCTTCATTCATAAGGCTGACAAGTAATAGTGGCTAATCTGTGTCTAGGTAGCAAGAAGGTAGAAGACCTTGTTTGATATGTGCATGTAATTTCTGTATGAATTGAGACCTTCTCTATTAATCCATCCAGGTCATAAACTTGTTTTCACATAAAAACTAAACCTCCCTTGTGACATGAATATGTTGTGTGTAAAAGACCAGTTGGAAAAATGTCAAATCAAGTAATTTTCAATGGTTTCCTGGAAATAAGAGGATTTAAATGAATAAGAAAACTAAATTAAGAAAATTACTTTAGAGCTCCAAGCTCTACAGAAGTTCAACTGTTGTCTATTTTCTTCACTTTATTTTGTTTCTTCTATTTAATTTTGTACTACGCACTTTGCCATTAATTATTTCTCTTCTCATATTCCATTGTTTTCAGAGGATTAAAAGGGAAGTTAGTAGTTCAGTTTCATATAGCATAAAGCTATTCCTTTAGGAATACATTTCAGAATGGGTTATGAGTTACTGACCTTTTTTTTCCTATGCATTGTTTCTGCTTTCTATTTTATGTTCTTTAAATGCTTTATAATATATGTGAATACTGATATCTTCCAGTAATAGTATATTACAAATTTTTCCACCAATTAGTTGTATGAATGAACTATTGCACTTTCATTTCAAGTTTATTGAAGTTAATGCCTTTTTTTTGGATCAGCCATGGATTTGGTCACTATGGTATAAAATCCCTCATAAAAAAATATTCACAGACAAAATTTCAAGCATTTCCTTATACTGAAGCAAGGTTAATGTAGAAATTAATACTGGAGCACAGACAAGACCAGTTGGGTTGTGTTATTTTTTTATCAGATTCTTAGGCTTCCTCAGCCTGAATATATGACACTTTGGGACTGACATCAAATCATAGTACTAAATTACCTTTTGGTTATGTCCCTACTGAGGTGCCATCCTCCTTCTTACTGTCCAGGCATCTCAATGTTTAAAAAAACCAGTTCAATAAAAATAATTGGAAAAGTGGAGTATGACTGAGTGGTATCTTTGCTATATGTACCCACAGGTACACATAATTTCCTGGCTCTTGGAGCAGTGGTGAAAATGTAATGCTTGAACAGTGTGCTGCTATGGCTGGTTCTTTGCCAAAGACGTATAGTTGCATGGATTTCAAGCATGCTGCCACTTTAGGGTTGGAAATGAAATCCTAAAAATCAATAATTTGGCTTCAGTATTAGGCTGTGTACAGTAATTTCATTGTGGTTTTATTAGATCAGTAAAGTACCCTCTGTGGGACAGTATCACAAGGAACTAATTCATGTACCAAGCTTGAAGCCTACTACATGCCCTAGAGTTTGGAGAAAGGGAATTGAAAGAGGTGAAGGAGTTGTATAGAGGCTTCAGTGTTTAAAGAAGTTTTGTAATGAGAAAAGAGTAACAAGAAACTAAAGTCTAATAAAGCAGATATTGTTAAGATTCGAAGTTTCACATTACCTTCATTTGCTTTGTAAATTGCTAAGGAAACAAGCTCCTAGGATGCTTTCCCTAATATGCCCTCTTCAGCATGTGTCTTTCCTCCCATCCATGCTGTACACACATAACTGAACAATTAATGTTGTTGAAAATTCTTAAGCTTATTTCAATTAAATTTGAATCAAGATTTGATTAAAACATCAGCAAGTGTGTTTGTTCTAAGTGTTGGCATATGTCTGCCACCTTTACACATGCTGAGTAAAGTCTTCCTGCAATTTGTGAGGTTTTGAACAAGTGGATCTTTGTGGTGCTCCCTCGTCAGCAGTTCAGATTCTGTTCTCATTTTCATTTGCGTACAAGCGACTTTCCTCTACACACATGGGATTTGGAATCATCCTGGTGTTTGATATTACACTGGATCAATGTCACTGTGCTTGGAAATTGGAATTTGAGCCTCAATCAGGAAATTAAACTCTTTAGCAGAAGCTGTTCCCGCAGACAACATTTCTTTCAGAGTAACGATCATATTGGTCAAACACATGCAGAAGGAGGTTGTGCTAATGGCATAGATGAGTTGGCAGATGTCCCTAAGGTACTCACAGCTATGCCAGTAACACAGCAGGTTTTTATCAAGTGACAAAAAGGGAAGGTTTATTTAAACTGCTATAAATTGGAGCTTTGCCTTATCAAAATTCATTTGTATGTTGTGTCTGAAAAAAACATTCCTCTAGTAACAAAGCACCTTAAAACAAAAAGAAACCTTAAAGGGCAAATTGCTACCTATCATTTCTGGATGAAATATCAGTGCTTTTATAGTGCAGTAGCAATGGTAACACCAGACATTGAACAGTGAATAACACTGTGCTTGGTTTATGTTCATCTATCAAATGATTTGGTCAAAACTGAAAGAAATTAACTCTAAATTCTGAGAAATATTTATAATGTGTCAAAAGAGACTGTGAGGAATACTTATGAGCAGTTTCACTGTCCTCATGTATTTCATCATAAGCATTTAACATTTCACAGAGCTGACTTGATTCCATAGCATTAATTACTAATTTTCTACAAGATTTACTTATTTTGTGCTCATATCAAAAGATACAGAAGTGATACAGAAATAACAGCACACTCTGGTGATAGTGAAGCACAAATCTGTGGCATGAATTACAACGCCCCTGTATGGAAGGTGGGGGAAAGTCTTGAAACCCAGAACAACATATGTACCAATGTTTTAATGAAAATCATGGTATGACACAATTTTTGTTCACCTGCTGTGCAGTCACACATCACAATGTTTATGTATATTGTGAATTTTCTATAGAAATGAATTTTGTGCATACAGAAAATGAAATAATTGAATACAAGTATGCAAATAGCTGTGGAAGCACTATCTACCCATTCCAGATACAGTCTTTCATATTCATAAATCATTTTCAATATCTTTCTGTTTGCTAGAGAAATCCACAGGGCTTGCTTTTGTCTGCGCCAGATGCCTCTCATATGAGAGGAAGTAGTTGCCAAATTGCTCACCATGCAGTAGAAATGGCAACTGAAAGTGATTACACCCAACATATGGTCCAAAGACAGACATCTGCTAACAAAGATTAGGGATACTGTGGCAGATTCTCACTTGTTCTAATGAGCCAAATAATCTTGAATGCAAGTCCATTAGAACAAATGAGAGTTGAACGCAAGTCCATTAGAACAAATGAGAGTAACTATCAATGAATTTTGCATCAGACCTGCCTGTCCCCATGCATGTCTATACTTTGTAAGCCTGGATGTGAAGTGGTGTCATGGGAGGTGTGGGTGTATTTGTCAGAAATATTTCATAAACCCATTTTAATTAGTTACAGAGGAGTAAGAATAGCAAACCTAGCAGTAAGGAAAGTAAGCACAGCAGTTTAAGTAAAATCAGTAAAACCTCAAGCTGGGCATCTGGAGATGGTAAGTAGTACACGGGGTACAACAGTAAGTCATTGTTTCTCCTCTCTGGAGATGAAGTAATATGTTCTTCGTTCCCAATCAGTTTCATCACTGGAGAGGCAGCACTCTTCCACAAACATTAGCAATGCAGACTCTTAATTGTTAAGGGGGGAGAGGAAATTATTTTCAATTACAGAGCTGGGGATTCAGGACCATGAGGTCTAGGTGTAAAGAGCTCAGAATTAAGTACTTACATAGCAGATGCCTGTTTCAAGGTGTCTTGTCCATCACAAGGTGGCAAACTTGGCAAACACTGGGAACCTGGCATGGAAGCTGCAATCAGTGCCATGCAATACTGCATCACTTCATGGGACAGGGGTGGAAGAACAGGAGTGCTAGTGGAGAGAATGGCTTGAAGGAAGGGTGAGTGCTGGTCACTGAGGAACTCTCTTTTGGCTGGTAGATCTGAGAGTGAATGCCAGCAAAAGGAAGGGACTTTGAAATCTGTATGTACACTTTGGGAGGCGTAACTTTTAAGCTGAGAACAAAAGTAGTAATAGCTGGAGATGAGGAAGCAAAAGGTGCTGGCAGAAAGGAAAGAAAAGAAAAAAACCTGGTAGGATGAGAGTGACAGTAGAGATGATGCAAGATAATACTGCCTTGATCACATGAAATGCAGCTGGTCAATAGAGGAAAAGTTGGGACAAGGAAGTTTGATAAGAAGTCTGGTCACTAGTACTTGCTGAGCAGTGAAAATGCTGCTCTAGCATAACCTCACTTTGAAACAGAGATCTACTTTTGAGACCCTTTGCAAAATTAGGAAGAAATTTGGGATAGAGAGAACGTATGCAGCCTTGGAGAGCAAGAATATGGAAAAATTATGATCTCCTGCACACTTTCTTTATAACTAGAATATTATTTTTCCAGATCATTTTGATGTTAAGTTACTTCATGCTTTTTTCCACGTACTTAAAAAACCAAAATCAAACGGTTAAGAAAGTTACACACCATACTGAGTTATGAGGGAAGATATTAAAATGGCAAGTGTTGGTGAGAATGTGTGTGATAAGTATACAAATCCGTGAGGTGTATGTGTAATGCCATATATTATATATGCAGACTAACTGTGTATCTCTATGTCTAGACACAACTATAGACACAGATATGGATGTATGAGTATTCACCTGTAACTGAAATATATAAAGCCATTTTAGGCTTTCTCGTCTTAAAGGGGGAATATTCTGAAATGTCTCCAGGTATATGGCAGAGTTGAGATCCTCTCCAGCTTTCTGAGAAAACAACCTCTGCTGTGCAAATAATTTTTGCTATGTCTCTGGAGTGTTACTCGGTACTTTTTCAATGCTGTTCGTGAAGTATGATGGAAGCATTCCAGTAAAGAAGTACAACATTAAATATAACATTAGTAGCATCATTCCTTTTTGGCTAGGCTGGTAGAAGGTATGCACACTTTTTAACTTTTCAAGCATTTTAAAGAACCTATCTCTAAAGTTTTAAAGGCAAGTAATTTAAAGTTACGACTTTTTCAAATTTTTTTTTTTTTTTTTGTTATTTTTCAGTTTTCTACATGCTTTGTTTTGATCTCATAGCCTAAGAAGGATGCCAAGGGGCACAAACTTTGTTCAAATTTGACATCTTAATTTGGAAACATTTAAATAAATTGAGAATCTATGTGAAGAGGTTGATTAACCCATCTACTATCAAAGAAAAAAATCACAAATACCTGTGCAAGGGTTGAAATTTTGCTGTTTGTCTTATGGAAGATATACCATTTTCCTTGTAGCTGCAAAAATCGATGTGCAAGATTGTCCAGATATTACCATTTCAGAAGCTGACATGATCAGAAGCAATCTTTTGATTGAAGAATATTGTCCTGCCCTCTGGTCTGGAGATGACATTTTGCAATTTCTCTTCAAGTAAATTGATAATACAGTGGAACTCAGACTTCTCCAGGGTCAGAATCACATATCTTAATTTCAAATTATCAATTTCAAATTTTTTTTTTTTTTTCTGTATGACATCTTGAAGATCTTTTTATTTTTTCCCAAATGAAACAATGCAAAAGGACACTCTGCTTGTCAGACACTTAAACAGTCTGCACTCATGCTTGGCCCATGATAGAAAGTTAATTTTCCTTGATATGCTTATTCAGTTGCCTGCTAGGTTTTGACTAAATACTCAGGCCAGAGGCTAAACTGAGGTGAGAGTTTTTAATCCATATTTTGCCTGCATTTGTCTGGCAGATCATAAAAATTAATATCTTCAGGATGCTACAGTGTGCAAACATTGCAGTTTTTTCCTACTTTCGTTCAAGCTTAAAACCAAAAAACATAGTGAAATGTTTTGCAAACCTGTTAAAATTAAAATTAAATTGGGTCTAATTTACCTCAGGAAAAAACTGAGGTATTGAAGGGAACTGAGTGTATGAGAGCTGTCCTCAATGCACCTACAGAATTAGGGCTGGGGTTTGGTGGTGTCATCTAAAAAAATACTGCATCTACATTCTGCTGAAATACTTTAGTACTTCACCCATCTGTGAGGTTGTCTGTTCATCTTATATGAATGAATATAATTTTGTAAACATAGAAAAAAGAAACCAAAAATGCAGTGTTGTAGGTAATGTATCTGTGTCATCCCCCTGAGTATCAATTGCAATGGTAGGTGGTGGCAAATAAGGGAATTAGACATCCTTTGGGTATTCAGGAATTTATTGTTGCAGTTGATTTGTTTTTTAAGCATTTGGAGACTCATTTCTACTTGTAAATTGTTCTCCAAAAATGTATTTATGAGTCAATGTCTTAAATTAGGCTTTAATGGAAAAACAGATGAAGCCTTAGATAATTCTTTCCTCCCCTAGTCATGTAAATAAAGTTAATAACTGCTGTCTTTCAGCTGTTCTTTTTCTGTTTACTTTAAGTTACTAATTACTTGCAGTGATCAGAATTGTATTCTTTAGACTGTAAGAAATAGAAGTCCAATAAGAAAGACTGAAGTGGTCCTAAAAATAAACTCTGCTCTACTAACTTTCAACCAGTGTGTAGAGTTGTCAAGCTGTTTGCAAAAGGATACTAGCAGCACTTGAGTTGTTTTGTTTCTTTCTGTGGCTGATGTAGGGAAATCGTGCAGCTTTGCTGCTGTAATTCTAAAAGATGAGGTGGAAATTTACATGAGTGGGTCCTATGCTTGGGTCTTTTGAAAGTACATTGAGATGAAAAATACTCATAACTGCATAAAATGTTAAAGAAATTAATCTTTTAAATGAGTTATAAAGCAAACTACATGTGTGAGTAAAAAGTTGTAACTATATCACTTCGGCAACCTTTTGTCATTTATATTTCCAGGTGGTCAAATACTATATTTGGATATAGACTGGAAAAATTACTTAAGAATCCTATTCTGATCTCCTGCTGAGCTTGAATTCTGAGCAAAGGCAGTCTCTACCACAGCAGTTAATGGGAGTTCAAGTAGGGCTGGATTTCTACTGAACTTTTATAGTGTGTTTAAAGCAATTGGTAATAACAATGTGGCTCTACTGAGAATGTCAGCTATGGAGTTCCTCAGCACGCATTTAATTTAGAGATTGGTATGATATGATGATTTTGTGGATATATACCAAAGTATTCATGGTAAAAAAGCCACAGAAGTGATTTGACATGTGTATCTCTAGTAGGACTTCTATAAGAAGTTGTGTAGCTTTTTAGCAAAAGTGTTTCAACTGATTTCTGAAAATTTCCATTTTCCTTATTGGTCTCATTCATTCAGAACACTTTTAACCTGTAGTGATGTTGTGAGTGATACTACTTTTGTATAATTATTGCAAGAATTGCAAAGTTGAGCAAGCTTCTTGGTCAATTCAATCCTCTATAATCTTCTTTTTTTCAGAGTCAAATTACTGTCAATGGGTAGCTGGGAGGAAATGTAGTGCAGCTAAGCTTTGGTTTTACTGACATCTGTGAGGAGATCTAGAAATAGGTCAAATATGGTCTCTTCACAGGTATGCAGTCCTTTAATTGACCTCTTTCCCATGAATTTCAGCTCAGTCGTTTTAGGATTTGGTACTTTCATAATAACAATGAGGTTCACATTGAAACCTCTTATGCTTTCTAATTCGAAGCTATGAAAGGGTACTTTGAAACCAGTGGTTTACTGAGCTCAAGAAGTGGCACCCCTATGGCTGTGACAAGATTGAATCTTCCCATTTTGTGGCATCTTCTTTCCTACTGAGATACATCACCCCCTGCACCTTGGAACAGCCCTGACCTGAGCAGGCACACCTGGGGCAACTGCATGCACAGTTACTCTGCTGAACTTCCAATATGCACAGAGATGCTAATTCAGTTATACTGGATACTTTGTGTTGAGTATTTGGAAATTTTATTCTGCAGTCCTAAAATTTGCAGTCCTAAAACTGCAATTGAGTTCAAGAGGATTTGTAAAACAATATACAGGATGTGTTATATAAATTATAGAAAATCTGCAATTATCAAGGGTTTAGTGTGGTATTATAACTCCCAAGTCATAAAACCAGATTGTTACCATATTAACATAATATAGCATCCCTGCTATGGGTCATGTTTTACATCATTTACCAGAAAAGAGGTTTATTTGCAGCTCAACAAATTTTGAAGTAATGTAATGTCTTGCGTAAACTGAAAGTGCTGGGCAAGAAATGTAGTCAGGATGAATCCTACCATACCATTTCTCCATTATACCGTTGCAACACTCCCATCAGTGAGGGAATGGATTTGTTAGGCTTTCCCTGCCCTTGGGCAGCTCAGGGAACCATGTCAGGCAAGGAGGTCATCCTCTTGGTTTGGCTTGTCAAATGCACAAGAAGACACAGAAAAAGAGGGAAGAAACGAGGGAAAAAACAGGTGGTAAATGTTATGGTTGTGGATGTAGCCTGTTTGAAGGCGCTGGGGTTGTTTTTTAGTTCTTTAAAATGAAAAAATTTTGTGGTGTTCACAGGTGTCAGCTTGAACAAAAATTATTAAGGGTGCATTTTTATTAGGAGTTAGTGGAGTCTGACTGCACCAGTATGAAGTTTTCCGCTGTTTCTTGGTTGTTTTTTGGGTTTGGTTTTTTTTTTTTTTTTTTTTTGTAGGTTTACTAAAATACCATGTTCAATCACTTAATTCATTACAACTGAGCAAACACCCAGAGCTGTACCTCGACATTTTATTGAAGCATAACAAAAGTGAAAGCAATCTGTGGAAGCAAATAAAATTACATCTGTTTGCTGACCCCAAACTTGCAAAAAAGGGAGTTAAAATTAATTACTAATTTGTTGTGTAAACTCTTATCAACTTCTAAGTATAAAAGAAATAAGACCCAGGATGGCTGGCAGGAATTAACAGTCCTCTCACCACAGAAATAATAAATTAAAGAAGCATAATTCTAAAATTCTGTACTATGGTACTATTACAACATGACCCACAGTATTTAGCGATTTTGGATGGAGGGAAAATGCTTCTGTACTAACACTTGATTGCTCATCAGATTCTCAAGTGTTTATATATTTTGGATTTCTGTCTCAATCTGCTTAGGAAGGCAAATAAATTTCTTATATTATGACTAATAAATAGATCATTGTTTGTGCAGGTTATACTCTTAAGAAAATTGCTCACTCCTAGCGTGCAGATGTGATAGGATGTGCTGCAATCCATCCGTGCATTGCTGGCAGTATTGACATGAGGTGATGGTAATGGCAGCAGTGCCTTGCCTCCAACTTTTTAGATGTGCACACATCTACCATTCTGCAACCAACAGGTATGTAACAGCAGGGTTTGTGTGATTTCATGTTGCCTGCTTTCATCTTCATGAACTAGGGCAGAGAAAAGCATAGAGAAATCCAGGATAAGAGGGTGGAGTTGGAAAAGGGGTTAACTATGATTTGCCTGTATCTCCTGGTACCTCTAATTTACAGCAATGGCAACATCTAGTCCATTTATATTCCTCATTTTTGAAGCTGCACAAATATCTTCAAGTTCTTGCCAGTTTGAAATTTGTGTGTTTGAGTCATATGAGAAGATTGGCATTGTCTTGTCCTGCAATGTCTGCCACTCAGCCCCCTCAGCTTGGAGTCACTATGTCTGCTTAATGCAGCAAATTAGTTCAGCCACATTGTCCTTGTCTGGCCTCAACTTCTGCTGTATTCCCTTGCTGTTGATAGGTTAAAAAGCTGAAACATTGGTAACTGTTGACAAGTTTTATGTCCCATGCCTGAATCAGATCGTCTGCCCTGTTCAGTAAGTTGTGTCTCAGAGTTTCTCTTCCATATGAAGCAATGAACAGAAAATATTATGAGACCATGGATATCATCTATATCTATATCTATCTATATCTATATCTGATCTATATCTATATATATATCTATATCATCTGTATCTATATAATTTTTTAAAAATGAGCTTATTATGTACTAGTGCATAAATGGGACAAAAAATTTCCATTTCATGCCTAGAAAGCGGTATGCAAGATTCTCCTCCATAATCTATTAAATTAATCTCTTTCCTGAAAGAATCAATACTGAAAGTAAAGTTTAGTCTTCGTAACTTTTTTAGTGTGTTACATTTGTATAATAAAGAACATGGAATGCAGCAGGGAAGATGGAGTGCCTTTTCAGACAACTTAAATGAGTCATTCCTTAATATTATTATTAAATTACTAATGAGTTTTACCTATTTTCTCAAGATTGTTACAGTAGAAAATCACTGTTACATATGAAAGTTTTTTTTCCTCTCAGAGACTAAAATTTGCTATAATTACTTAAGAAATATTTCATATTTCTATCAAATTATCCACCTCTGCTGTTGCTATTTCATATTACTGGTTTTTCAGATTTACTTAGCAAAGAGTATATCTATAATGTCTGCTTAAAAACATAGAGAAATTAGTTATATAAAATGTATGCAAATTATCCGACCTGCTGAAAATTTTTATGTTACATTTTAAAGAAAGGCACAGTTCTCGTGTTAAAGTAATGGGGGAAAAATACATGTAAGCTAAAGAAAACAGTATCTTGACTCAGGTGTTTACCAATGACAGCTACTTCTATTAAAAATTGACTCTTACGTTCACTTTTGTGCGTTCATATAATCATATAATAGTTGGGAGGCATCTATTAGAGGTCATCTAGTCCAACACCCCAGCAATGAGCAGGGACTTCTTCAACTAAACCATATTGCTCAGAGTCCCATCCAATGGGACTCTAATATTGAATGTTTTTAAGGGTCAGGCATCTACCACCTCTGTGGGCAACTTGTTTCAGTGTTTTACTAGAATAGGTTCTGAAGAATGTTCTGAGAACACTTTCTGAGGACCTGGGACAGTTAGCAGAAACTGAGGCTTCTCGGTAAATAAAGAAGCAGCAGTGTTTTAGATGTCCTGTTACCTCACTTTGTGCTATTTACTACTTGCATATTTTGATTCTCTTCAAAGGCATACTTTGGGGACAGCAACAGAAATAATGTGCTGAACTCTAGCCCAGTAAGTCTCTTCATTACTTGTCTGCAACTCCGGAGCTTGCCTATGAAGAGGCAAAAAAGACTGTGCCCAACCAGTGTGGTTGAGGGTGGGTTTAAAGGCTTAAAGGTGAATGAAGACATTCCTAACATGCAGTTCTGTAAGTATGAAGGTACATGCTAGAGCATAACTTAAAGTCAAAGGACCTGCCATGTTTCAATTTGGTCTGAATCTCTTAATCCTAAATCCAATCTGCTGATGCGTACAGGAACGTAAGCAAGTTCAGGGTGTGGGACCAACAAGGAGGAGATGTTTTTGGATACCCTGAGCAGCAGTTCACCTTATATTTTATAGCACATTATTAACACTTCATTTACACTGATTAAGGCTCTTTAAAATGGATTATGCTGGTCTAAAAATGGGAATATACAAATATTTATGTACTAATTATACCTGTTTATGTCTCTGCCTCTTTTAGTATCTTTGGCTGTTGTGATCTCAAGAACTATCCCCAGCTGAATTGATTTCCTCTCAAATTTGTGGTGGTGGAATATTTTTCTAAGTACAGTGTTGGGAAAAATAATCAAAATTTAAAGATTTGTGTAACTCTTTGTTTTAGAGTCATATATGTGTAACACACATGTCCATTCTTTTTTATCAACTGTTTGGAAAATACATTTATATTTAATTTTTGTTAAAAACACTGATAGCACTTCAGAGTAAAAATACAGCAACATTTAATATGGAAAATATTTTCTGGTGGGAATGATGCCTATAAAGGTTTCATAACGTTTTCATTGTCTGTAGTCCTAACACAATATCATGTTCAGGCAGCACTTTCTATGTAATTCAATGTTAAATGTCCCAACATGGTATAAAAACTCCCCACTGGGGAGGAAAAAGTGGCATTGCATAACCAAATTACATTCATGCACAAACTGTTTTAAAAAGGTCAGGGAATTGAAATCTATGCTTGGTTTAGGTGAATAACAGGTAAAACACAGCAGCTAATCTTGAGAAGATTGCCTGAAACAATTAGGAGACTTGGACTTTACTGCCAATCAGTTGGACTAGAAAAAACCTGACTTAACATGAGTCAGACCAAAATATGCTTGGCTTTGTTTCACTGTGGCCTAGAATGTTGTATTATTTGTACTGTGAGAAAAAGGGTTGTTTTCTAATGCAAAGTATGACATCTCTGCCCTGGCAACTGCAAGGGTAATGCTGTTAAAAAGCATGTTGATAGTACAGTTTGCTCTCAGTAACTTCTGGTTTTCATTTCTTGCTTCAGGATATCAAAAAAAGACATTGTGATCATAGGTGCAGATGCTTCTTGTGTCCTCTGACTTTTTGTGACTGGAGATATTGTTATGTACCCATTTGCTCAAGAGATCTAGATGATGAAGAAATTTGCCAATGTTGCTCAGCACATGTGCAAAGATTTGGTTTTGTCCGGATTTATTTTTTTTAAACATATAAGCTGTCTAGCTAGGCCATTTAGTAGTCACACATGAAATGTAGTGTTTCTAATTCACGTCCCTTCCTTGGCTGCCTTGGGTTTTCCAAGTGGAATTACTTGCAAATGTGGTCCAGTCTCCTATGTTGCTTAACACAGCCCATCTCCCTCTCTGCCATTCAGACTGTGACTGCATTTGCCCTGATCATGGGCACAGGCTGACTCTCAGCAGGAAGCAAGAATGATCCCCTTGGTTTTTCCAGGCTGTCTGTATCCCAAATGCACTCTTACTCCTCAACCACTGCCATCTTGTAGCATATGCTCTTTTTCTTCCTCAGAGTTTCTTGATGTGGTCATACAGGCCCCCTGGGCCAAATACTGCAGCTGTTTGGAATGATCTTTTGGGGACATGGGAAACCTAAGTGTAATTATAAATTTGGCAGACAAATCCAAGACATAGCCAAAAATGCCCCAGACCTACAGTTTGTTTGGTGAGCTATAAAAATAAGTACCTAAGTCCCAAGGAAATATATATGAAAATTAGTTTTCTTGCCAAAACTCTTGGTTGTTGCTTTCCATGTTGATACCTCCAGAACATAACAGATATACAAGAATTGACTGTGTATACATATTGTTTAGTTTCTATAGGAATAGATCATGTGAATCAGCAAGGAGTGGTAGATCAAAAATTCAGCCTTACTACAACACTTCTGTACCATTCTCACAGTGCCTGCAGGTTGGAAGAGTTCATTGAAGCTCATGAAATTTAGTGTAGTGAGTCCCCTTCAACTTTTTCAAGGACTTAATTTCTGGGTGGCCTAGGACAAAAGGGAATGCCCCAGAAGTGAGGAGCCAAGTTAAGTTGGAGCTTAACCAATGTCCTGTCTTCCCTATAGGAAATTAATTTTTGTGGAGCAATATTCAACTGCTAAAGAGTAAACAGCATGATATATTGTACTGAAGTGCTCTTACAGGGTGCTAGTGATTGGATTCAGACTGTAACAAGAAATTTTCTCTCTATATTGTACCTGAATACTTAAACAGTTTCTCCAAAATACATTTTAGCAGTCAGGTTGTTCAGCTTGAAAACTGCTAAAGGAATTTATGGGTCTGTTTCCATGGTTTACAAAAACACATATTATAAATAGATTTTCCTACTGCAAAACCCCCATCAATTAATTCTTCCAATTAAACCTTAATAACATATACTTCTTGAAAATTTGCATTTGTGCCTTAGGCATGGGAATCATGCATAGTAATTCCATGGACTATAATAGTCCTCAGCCTACCCTGGGATCAAAGTTGTGTCCTTACTTTTCCCCTGTGTTTATTGGAAGCTTTTGATTCCATCAATCACACCAAGGCAACGTCAACTTCGAAAAGGCACTGCTGGGTTACCACAAGTACTATTTTGGCATGTTTGGAGTAGCCTCAGGCAGAGCTCACCAATAGTTATTCTGCTTAGCCTTTTTTTCTTCTCATAGCTCTTCAGGGTTCCATCTTCAGACCTTATTAGTCTTTTGTTGTTTTTTAAATGCTGGTATCTAGGTTACAGTAGTCTTTTAAAATATTAGATGTACCACGCAGATGACAAGGCTTCCTTTCTGAGATGTCCCTTCCGAAGTTAGTTTGGTTCCTGCAGTTTCTGAGCTGCCCCGAAGACTTACTTCTGAGTTTCAGCCAAAAAAACCCACATTATATCACTTTTGTGACAAAACATAAGCTGTATGTGTGGAACCCACTATCATGCTGGACTAGCTCTTTCTTCACAGTCCCTTTGAGGCTAATTTTTCCATTTCCTGTCACTACAGATTGCACTCTTGGAGGCAGTTTCAAATCAGTAATGTCTTTGATGGTTTTCTTTCACCATGCCAGAAACATTCCCAGAATGACATTGATGCTCTCCCAGGCTGTCCAAATGTGTATTCATGGCAGGCTTTTGCTAAGCTGCTGTAACACTCTCCTGCTCTGTTTGCTAGCTTGCCAGATGTGAATAAGCTCCAGTTAATTGAAAATACCAGATTTTGAATAGGTTGCAGCTAATTTAAAATGCTATGGCTGATACCAAAATATGATGTGGCTAAATTTAACCATTGCATCTTTCTTCTGTGAAAATCAAATAACAGAAACATTTGTCAGATGTTCTGAACTTTTTCTTCTTAGGCTTCCAGTGTCCGTAAAGAAAAACGTACAGAGGATCTTTCCAAAGGAAGCTGAATGCATCTGACGTAACTGGGAGTCAGGTAGACTAAATGGACTTGGTATTTTTAAATGGCAGCTGAAAAGGAAGTGCTAACATTGTGAATTATTTCTTGATGCTGCTGTGGAGTTGCATGCCTACAGATGGGAGGCATTAACTTTCTGTCTATCACTCTAAGAGCTTCTTTTCTTTTGCTTGTGCCCTCTAGTATGTTAAGCTGGAATTTAGACTTTTTGCATAATTGTGCTTTTGCAGTTATGGCAAAAACAACTTAGAAAAAAGATTTTGTTTTGCTGTCACTGTTTGTAATACATATGCTTTATAGTATTTATATTCCATCCATTTTGAAGTTGAGTGAGGCTGTTTGCAAAACCAGGTATTGATACTTATACTACTGTACCTTGAATAAAATATTTCTGTGGCTAGGATTTTGAATAGCCATGCTACATTAGAATTTTCGTATGTGCTAGAGCCATAGTAATTTTGGCCTTCTATGATGCTACTTTAATAAATAAAACAGCTATTCAGAAAAAAGATTTTGTGAAGAATATGGAAAAGCCTATGCTTTTCATTATAACTGGATGAATCTAATATCATATGATTCAAATAAGCCCCCTGAGTTATCAATCTGATGGCAAAGGGACTACAGGCCGGATGATATGTGCTAAGGTAATATAAGTAGCGGAAAAGGGCAGGCAGAATAACTGTGAAGCTATTACACCAACCAGGCTGATGTCAGTCCTAGACAGCAGGGTGAATATCAGAATGCTGATATGGGATTTAATTCTTTACAATTCAAAAGATGGGAATATGAGTCAACAGCCTTTATGGCTTGTGGATATGGTTTCATTCCTCTGATAAGTTTGCTTCATTAAGGCAATTGTTTACATACCATATAAACTGTCTTTCATAAAGCCCTGAAGTGCATATTATTGCAATTAGAAGTCAGCCCTATCTGATATTGATTAAGTGTAAAATAAATGGATTTAGACACTTGGTAGCTGGTATACATCAAAGTGGTGTCATGGAAGATTTATTATTGAATAGAAGTGTTTCAAATAGGATTTTGCAGAGGATGAGTTACAGGTCAAGACTATGAAATACAGCTTTACAAATAACTGAAAAAGTAAATATAAAAGCAGTGTGAATAAAATTTATGGGCTATATAAAGCATGTCAAAATATTGAGAATTGTGTGGCCAAATTAAGCAATCTGGATATCTTACACTGGTAAGATGCAAGCAAAAGGTGAACTTAGATGGCAGGATTCCTGCCCATAGAGAGTCTTGCATGAGAAGCTGCACATGCTGGGATGCAGCTCTGCTCCTGTTGCTCACAGTCCTCTTGCTTGGCATGCTAGTTTGTCTGAGGAGAATGACATGCTGGCTCTGCTTCTGGCGCCTGAGCCAGCTTCCCTGTCTGGCTGTTGCTACACACTGGGCTGTGTCTGCAGTAACCCAGGGTTCCTGCAAGTGTGGGTCCCACAAGTTAGACTGAGGTTTGCTGCTGACTTCAGAATCATTTGTATGAACAGATTATGAAAGTAGTATTTTGAGGTCTTAAGTTATGTCTTCACTGGTAGCTGTAATTTATTTACCAATACAAAGCCTAAAGAAAAGCAAGAGAATAAAAAAGTTTCATATTATGTAAAATTCATTGTAGAAATCAGCGTCTACAGTGGTTGCACAAGTTGAGTGGGTGAAAAAGGAATTTGAGCTGAAGGCTGGTACCTATTGTTCAGGATTCATATGAGTTAAAAGTATTTTATAATATGAAGTATTATAAAATCCAGATCCCTGGATTTTCGATGTCCATAACATCATTAAGATGTTATGTGTGTAGATCCAGAACTACGTGTATGTTTATCTACCTGTTTTCTCTGTGTTTGGTATCAAATTTTACAAAGAAGAGAAGGAATTTTTAAAAATTCAAGCCAATTACTGGTTTGTACAGTCATTTACTGTAGGATAAATCCACATAGCTATTAAAAGGAGGGTGCACAACCTTTGTTTCCACTTCATCTCTGTTGTTGACACCAGCTCATGTGACACTCCAGGGTGAGGGAAGGCCAAGGAACAGTTCTTTCTAAAGCAAATTCATCTAGGAGCATGGTCTTCCAGCTCAAATGCTTCCCTGACTTGTCCCATTGCAAGGCCATTTGGGCTCTAGTTCTGGTGGCAGGTAAGCAGAAGGACAGCACTGCCTCTTCATGGCAGAGCCGCAGGCTTGTGGTGGATCACAGCCTCGAAAAACCTCAGCAGCTACTCAAATTTGGCTTTGCTTTTCTCCTTGTCATTGCCATGGTTTGCTGCTGCTCTCCTTCCTTATTCGTGGGATTTCCAAACCCATGGTTTACTTACCCATCAATGATGTTTTGCACATCTGTTCTTCTTGAGGTTGGTAGTTTTATTTCCTGAGTGGAAATTAGCTTCCGAGGGGTTAAAGCTGTTGTTGTGGACAGTATTAGGGATGACATACAAGCTTTGAAAATAGAAATGAAGTGGGGGTTTTTTTCTGTTTGAAATATTCCAGAATAATAGAAAGAGAGATTATACCAGAAATGGATCATCTAATTTTCTTTCAGGCTATTTATACACTTCTGGGTTCTCCTTGTTACATGTGGCAAATCACTCAGTCAGAAGGACAAGAGTGAAAAATGGATGGTTTGACTCCCTAAAGCAAATGCAGCCCAAGTGAATTACTATATGGTACAGAGTATGAAGGTATCAGATGAAAATTCTTGTCCCAAAACCATATGAAACAAATACCACATCAGCTTAAAAATACATTTTAGGAGATGTCCATGTGGAAAACCTGATTAGAACTACAGCTGATTTCATATGTGCAGGAAGGTTTATAATTCACACTTGTTGAGAAGTTTAATCCAGCAGTACTAAGACCAATTTATGGTGTTCTGTATGAGAGGAACAACTTGCAATAATACTTAGTATAAGTAACAAAGAAATTATGGAGACAGAGAAAATCAGAGTAATATTTACAAGCACAAAGTCTGGCAGCAATGACACTCTGAAAATGGCAGTGAGCACCACATACTCCAAGTGGAAAGAGGGAGCTGATCTGCTGAGAGATGGATGTTGTTGAAAGGCCAGGGGTGTCCCTGCTAGCATCGCTAAGATTAATTAGAAGCATGGAAAGAGAGTGAGCTCTCCTGGAAAACAAAACAAAATATTTAATAACAATATACCTGTTTTGCTTTTTACAATGATGGAATAACGTATATAGAATAAAATATTAATCCACCTAAAAACATTTCAGAAAACCATGAATAATTGCCCCATGGAGACATGAGGGAGGCAAATGTCAGATACAGAGCTTGTTTTTAATGCGCGGGGGCAGTGTGGAGGTCCTGGGTTCCCCATCAGTGAGAACCAATGAGGGGAAGAAGAGTAGCGGTGGAAGAGGAGCAAGATTTCATATCATCCAGACCCTCCCCAGGCTGCTACCAGGGGCTTCACTCATGACCTTGGGAGGTTCAGTTGCCTTCTGCTGCCCCACTACCTGTAACCACGATGACTTCGTTCCAAAGAAGCCAAGCATCATTTTGGATGTGACTGACAGGGCCACAGCTTTCCAGGGCAGCCAGGGAAGTGAAAAATAAATTTGAGAGAGACAGTGTTACTGCTGCTGCAGGTGGTGAAAAATAAATACAGCTGAGTCCTAGAGAAAGGTCCTTCCTTCAGCCACTTGCAACATTGAATTGGGTGGGGCAATTTAAATCTAATAATCTCATTGTGGCCTTTCTCCTTGCTTGTGTAAACAGGTGAGAGAAGCAGAAAATGAAGGTAAGTAAGGAGGAGAAGTTTGAGACAAAATGAGGAAAGAGCAGGCTGATTGAAGTCGAAAGTGTAAATGAAGGGTTTCTCTTGGCCTCCCCGGCGTGCTTTCCACCCATGCGTAAATTCCAATAACATATGTGTAGTCTGTGAAGTAATTTGGTGGAGAAATTAAAGTACTAACAAGTGGACAGTAAGGAAGTACTACATTAACACTTTTAAAGATCTCTAAGTAGCTCTGCATGATGGGAGGCTGGGGGAGCAGCAGGTTTCTGTATGTGTATTCCATAGATGCCAGTCTGTTCCCAGGTAGCACGAGACCCTTTTGTACACTGTAGTCTAGGATGGGGTCTATTCTATTTTATGAGATTGCATTACTGGACTTGAAGGTGGCAGAACAGTGGGAAAAGAGGTGCAGTGAAGGTGAACTTGCACTCTGATAATGGAAACAATTCTTTCAGTGGCATCTAAATGACAGTGGTCTATTACTGCGCTGCCTATTGCACAGCATGCTGAAATTACTCTTTTCATGATAAAATGCAGTGTTTCTTCTCCTGGGACCTAATGTACATGGCTTTTTCTCTTGCTTCTATATCATTTCCACTTCCAGTCACTCTGTGAGCATTATTTGTGCTCTTGTTTATGCAAAGGCTTTTCTCTAACATTCCGTTTATAGTGAATTGCTCAGGAATTACATTGGATTTTTTTATCACCTAGTTCTGCAGTCTTTCCATAAAATCTAGCCACAGCACAGAAATATGTATGGTACATTTATAAAGCCTTCCATATGTAAAACAAATCAGGTTCTAATATTACACCCCAGCCTATTGTGCTAGTGGAAGATCAGGATTCTGCAGTTGCACTCCATGGGAACATAGCTGCTTTTTGAAGTACACACATAGGCTGATGTGTTATCTACCTGATGCATGTTTGAAAGTGTGAACTACCAGGTCAATAAAAAGGCGATGCTTCAAAGTACAGGCTGGAAACAGTATGTATTGAAGTCACAGTGATGACAGCTTGTCACTTAGAGCTGATTCAGCAGGAATATCTAGCTAGCCTTATGCAAATATGAAGGCATTATGACGTTATCAAACTCATGGGTTGCAGAGTCTACCAAAAAAAGCCTGGTAACTGAGGAGTTCAGCTTGATATTGCTTCATGCACACCCCGCACACCGGAGCCATCTTGGTTAAAGGTAGACTCCTCCAGGAGAGCAGTGCTGCTCCATCTGTACCAAATATAAGATCCTGCAGGACTAAACTCTGCACTACTAAGACCAATAATGAGACTTAAATCCTAGTCCTGAGATTGCATTTACTGGTGCCAAGGACTGTTTCATCTCTCAGCTCACTCTAATGAGGTCCGTAATTATTGGCCTGTAATTCTAAAATACAGAAATTATGTTTCTGCACTGGCACATCACACAAATCAGTCTTGATTCTGCTGTGGACAGGTATAACTGTCCTTTTAGTGGCTGGATGATTTCCACAGAGATTTTCCTGCTAAATGTGCCCTGTCAGGAAGTGGCTTCATAAATGCTCAGACACTGTCTGTACTGAGAGCAATAAATTTCTTGAAAACAACTGATGCTTTCCTTCTCCATTTCCACCACCCAATAAGTTGCCTCATTACAGTCAGAAAAAGCTCCAACTATTTTCTTGTTTTTGGAAGAAAATGTAAAGAAAATTTGCCATTCTCACCCCCCTTCTATTTTATGGGGGGGGGGGAGAAAAAAC
>WBMY01001460.1:694160-708119 GCA_013397315.1 Donacobius atricapilla
GGGGGGGGGGGAACCAAAACCAAAACACACTTGGAATACATTTTTGAGGATGTAAGTTATGTGCAGGCCTGTCTCCCTCTTTTAATTTTTATGTTTTCAATTTTGCTTCTAATGTATTATCCACTCTCATCCCTACACATTAGGCTATGCATTTAGTAACACAACTCATGCTAAAAAGAACATACATTTACGAAATGCAAGTGCTATAATCAAAAAGCAGTACCTGTTTTTACACTGGTCTGTTAAATTATGAAATATTTTCTTTTCATCATTCTCTTCCAAGAAATTAGAGTTTTTAAACAGAAGCCAAAAAGATGGATTTAGTGTTTAGTCTGAGATTGTGAATGCTACATCTCTTGTCTTCCTAGCTCATAGCAGAGTACAGTCTTTATTATTGTAAAAATATCCAAGTAATTCAGCAATATTCTTTTTCCTTGTTTTTATTTCATGAGAATTTCTGCAGGGTAAACTTAAAAGAAGCATTACAAAACCTTGAATAATTTTGCAAAAAGCCCAATATGGCTTAAAGAATTGAATGACACTTTGTTTGTTCATGCATATTTGAATATAATTCCAGTGTAAAACAAAAACAATCTGATGCTCAGATTACCTCTCTTTTTCAATATGAAAATGGGGAAAAAAGTGCACATTTATCATTGTGTAACATACAGTTATCAGTATTTTGGATGTTACAATCATAGAGAATTCTTACCTGTATTAAGGATAGCCTGTGCGTGAATTTGTTAGAGAACTCAAACGTAGAATTTTCATAATTTGTGTAGGACAAAAGTTTACATATCCAACCCTTATAAAAATATAGATGTCCAATCACGTAAGAGATTCATCCTACACCCAAGGACAGGCTGTGCAAGCACCTCACTGAGCTCAACCACACCATGCCAGCTCCCACAGGGTCCCACTCCTGTTCAGCCCAGCACTGCTGTTCTGGCTGCCCTACTGTCTGCTGGACACCCCAAGGGACAGCAAATTTGTGCTGCTGCTTGCCAACAGATTCTTTTTCAGAGGAATGTGCAATGGGCATAACATGGATACAGATTTGACAGCTCTGTATTCCCTACCCAGCAGCTGACTTTTTCCTTTTGTATGGAAGTGTCCTCATGGAGTCTGGAAAACACTTTCCAATATTTTTTTTTAGTGGATTTTTTTGTTGTTGTTTCTTAGAAATATAAACATTTCCATTTGCGATGAAGAAACAAAATCCAGCCCCACTAGCTGCTACCAGCACAGTCTGAGTGTCCTATCACATCAGACAAAAACCTATTATACCATATGATCATAGCAGATTTCTGTAGCTGCCGTGTCTCACAGACGGGCTTTACATTGTATTCATTAGTCCATGGGTGCAGATGCAAGGTCCCACCATAAAGGGACTAAGAAAAGACCCCAGATTATCAGAGAAGCAGCTGGAAAGCCAGGCAATCCCACCCTGGTTGTGGGGATAACCACACCATTCATCCCAGGCAGGTGCTCCTGGCACAAACAAGCCCTCTGCTACTACTGGCAGGTAGCTGCAATGGCTTTCACCAGAGAAACCCTGGTGAATGGCCATTGGATCTGCATCCCTCCTTGCCCCTGAGCAGCCAGGCTGGTGTGCTGTGTTGTAGACTGATGGGTTTAGCACTTTCACAGGCTGCAGAAAAATAAGGAATTTTGTGCTCCTGTCTTTTTTTCAGACATATCTTGCTATTTGCCTCTTAGAACCTGTAGTCTGGTCCAGGGAATTGCTATATATGTTAAAAGTATGAAGGGAATAACACAGCAAATGTTCTTTTGCATTTCAATGTTCTCTCTGCTTTTCTGGATCTGTCAGTCTCTCCAGCAGGAAACATAGCTGTAACTCAAGAAGGGTTTCAATTATCTGCTTGTTTGCTGGAAATAGAAGAAACCTCAAGCTGACATGTTTCTGAAGAAGAATTCCAAGGGGCGCATACTTCATACCACAGAACCACTGAAACCAGAAAGAAGGGAAAAAAAAAAAAAAAGAAAAATTCCAAACTAGCTTTAAAGTCTTCACTGGCCAAAATAAAGAGAAGCTGAATATTATTAGCTCTGTTATCTATTTACTAGCACCCATGTCTTAAAACTGTGGTATAATACACACTGGGGCACTTTTCTGTCATGCTAATGAGCTGGCTTGTCACATCTATCATTTATCTCATAATTCCAAGAAAGAAAAAAAATCAGACACACAGTTTGTAAATACATGCACAACCTACTCCAGGAACATGTGGACCTCAGGAAAATGTACTCTGTGGATGATTATAGAGATGTCACAGTTTACCACCTGAACTGTCTCCCCTGGGTTTAACAGGGGAATTGCATCTCAAAAGCTGTCTTCTTTACAAGAGTAACCACAAAGCACTGTAAGACTTCTTTTCCTGCATGTTAGTGCTACCATTCTCTGAAAGCAGAGGAAGGTCTGCCTTCTCCCAGCTTTCCTGAAGTCATTGTCCAGGGATAAACCTTGAGCCTGAACAGTCGTTGAGCTTAATAATCTGTTACTTCCATAGCTTGGGAGTAAATATGACAAGGTGGGTTGAGCTAATGAACCTTTTAATATGTAAATAAGATGAATATTGGAAAGTGTTTTCGGGTTAATCCATACAATTTTCAAAAAAAGCCATTGTGCAGCCTGTTGCTGTAGTGCAGGATTTCCCCATTGCTGCTGCTATTCATATGCTGCAGACAGCAAAAAAAGTGCTCCCACTGCTAATTTTTTAAATTTTTAGACATGTTTTTTTTTTAGCTTCTACAGGAAGCCATAATGTATCATATATGTGCCAGCTGAACCCTGCAGAGGTAAAGCCAATGTCAACAGTATCACCTCCTTTCCAAAGGAGTATCATTTCTTCATTATTGAATGACCCCAAATAGTAGAGTTTCATATATAAATCTATAAGTACTGGTATAAGTACCCAGACCTAGCTTCTTCTAAGCCTATGACAGATGAAAATGTCATAGTATCTCCTATTAGTATCCTTCCTATTTCAGAATTTCAACACCATGAAGAATGAGTAATATTTTTTTTTCCCTTTTTAAAGTTCAAGTAACCTTCAGGCATCTGCCTTTTGAACCGGAAGAGAGAGGCCATTGAAACATGGCTTCTTAAAGAAGGGCATGTGTTACTCATTATCATTTTGTAGTGTGTTAACTGAAGTACATTTAATTACTTCTACAGTGGAATAAATAATTTTCCATGCAAAATGAATTCAGTATTTAAATATTTTATGTAAATTCTGATGCTTCTCTTTGGAGCATATATTTCAAGTCACAGCAGGTCCTGTCAGGTTTTTTTTTTCAATCAAGTTTGGAGAAAAAGCATGCAGAAAGCTTATATTCCAACACAGAAGAGTGAAATTTTCAGGGAATGAAAGTTGCCTTCACTTCTCACAGAGATTTTGATCTTGCTCACAGAGATTTCTAAGCCCTTTAAATTGTTCTGGCATCTCTAGACAATAAAAAACTGATACTTCTTTAAACTCTCCCATTTTCCCTGACCTATGAGCTCTCAAAGTAAACAAAATTGGGTTTTGATTCCATGAAGCTGTTATTCTAACACTATTTTAAACTCAAAACTCCTGTATTGAAAACAAAATAGTACTACCTTCAATTTTTAGACACAACTGGTAGTGTTTCCAAATTAATTTAAAAAATATACTGCAGCACTTTCTATAAAGGGCTGAACTATTTGTCCACTTTTTCCTTCAATTACACCTCCAATATTAGTGGAAGATAGAGTAACAAGAGGTGTTTAAGCAATAGAGGAAATAGGAAAGAAAAAAAAGTAGATGTTGTTTCCAGGATAATGGAGCCCCAAGGACAGTGACTACATTTTCCTAGCTATAGATCAGTTCACAGACTAAGTTTCTTACTACATAGATTTAAAGAAATTTCTTTTTCTGTATCTGCCATTAATTGAGCATTTATTCCCACCTCTATGATTAACATGGATTAGGCCAACATGTGCAACAGTCTATAGATTTTTAACAGAGAAATTATTTTAAATTATTCATGCAGCTCTAATTCCTTTTAGAATTGGTCAAGCTGTGGGTCTGAAACAACATTCACAGATCTGTTAGTTTCCTACTTCTTAGGAGGAGGAGAGTGTTTCAGGAGGGCTCTGAAAAAGAAAGACAAGAAAAAAATGCTAGCTTTTTACTTTTCTCTACTAAAAAGAGTAAGAAGAGTCAGCACTCCCGTGAAGTTAAACAAACAAACAAAAAAAAAGATATAAAAAAGATGAAAAGTAAGATAATCAGCCAGCTTCACCCACCAAATACTTACAAATGTGATTGCATTTAGTCAAAAGAACAAATAGCTAAACTTTCTTTATTGTACATAATGTCTCCAGGGATCTGGCAGTGAAGATGACTGGTTAGAGGTTATTTGATGACTTACTTCTATTCCTCCACTGAGAGATCTGCTACTTTTCTACTGTCTTACTACTTGCCATAGTTGGTAAGGTAATACCAAATTTTAGAGAAAAATAAATATCCAGAGGTGGGAATCAGCTGACAAAGTGTCTGAGCTAACAATCAATATTCACTTTAAAGTCCTCAGAGAAAAATAGGCACTTAGAGGGCATAATTCCTAAAGCAGATGCCTAAAATAACTGAGCTAAACCGAGCCCTGGCAGTGCTGATTTCAAACACAGCAAGAGCTCAGAAGTGGAGGCAGTGGTGTTGTGGATCTGGGAGACGTTTCCTATGGCAGGAATCTGACTACAGAAGATGCTGCTGTAGGGTGAGGTGGCCTCTAGGTACGCAGAGCTGATTGTTGTGCCATGTGCAACACACGTGCCTGAGAGCTGCCTTGACAAGTGAGTTTCAGCCTAATTCCTCTCCAGCCCAGCATACTACACCAGGTGTTAAATGCTGCTTGAGAGAACAAGTAGCTTGGCAGGGTGGTGGTTTCCCTTTGCCTTGGGTTTGTGACTGGCAGTGTAGATGCTGTGTAGCGGGGCCAAAAGAGGACAATAGTGGTGGAGTGGTCTGGCATTATAAAGCTTCTTCCTTTTCTTTCCTGTGGGTCTCCTGAATTAGTTAGTTAGCAACATTTAAATCTGCATTAGAAGATAGCCTATGGGTGAAAGTAAATTCTTGGGAAGAAGGCTCCAGTTTAAGGAGGTCCAGGTGCCACTCAACAGCACCCCTTGGGTAGCAGGAGGCAATGGAAGAATGGAGGAACCATATTTTCTTTAGAGTAGATGAAAATTTACCTCAGTTGTTTCCTATCTGCTGGTCTTCAACTACAATCCTTTGCTTGCTATCAAAATAATTTTCAGACAGTTAGGGACCATTTCTGGTCACCCCATATTATATCTATATAATAGTAAGAACTAAGTTAAAATAAATTGAATTGAGAGAGTCTACTTGCATAGCTAGGGAATTTTAAAATGCTTAAGAATCTGCAGAACTGGATCTTTTCTGCTCTTACTAGCCAAATACTGTAAAATAATTTTTATATGTAAAGTCCTAAACAAAGACTCCAAAGTATAGGCTGAAAGAAGCTATCCACTCCAGTCTTTTGCATATTTTACAGGTTTATCAGCTGTACTATTTTGAGTATACTATCTAATCTCCCTTTAAGTATTTCCTCTTCTGATATCCCAGAAGTTTCTCTTGGCAGACTTCTCCATTGATGAATAACTCTTATTTGGAGATTTGTCCTCACATCTAATCTAAATTTGTTGTGTTTTAGGTGAACATTTTTCTTGAAAGACCACAATCAAGTCTCTCTCTTTTATCTTGTTTCTCTTAAAAACTTCTTAAAAGTTCCATATTTTGTTTAAACTACATGTCCTTTCCCTCTTGTTCCTTATAACTTGCAGCTTTCTTAATGTTCTTCATCTTTGCTGCTCTCTCATCTTCACAGTGAGAAGGTCAAAGGATATCCTAAGTGAGGCCTCAGCTGTCATGTGTATACATGATTTATTACCTCCCTACTCTTAAGTACAGTTCTTTGAATATGTGTTCTTTGTATACCAGTATTAGCTCTGATTTTCATTTGTTTAGACACAAATTCTAAAAATGTATTTTAACTAGTTATTTAATAAGCTTTGGAAAAAAAGAGCTCACTGTTTACTGTAAATTGTGACTGGGTCAGATCACTTTTTATTTAAAAAGTTCGATTTTGCAATACACACACATTTCTCTTTATGTGCTGATTAATGGTTTCCATCCTTTTCCTCATCTGGGAACTTCATGACACAACTTGCCATTGACCAATGTTTCAGGTTTTCCACATAACAAAGACCTGTAAATAAAAAAAATCCACACTTTCCTTTAAATACTCCGATCTCCCAGAATGCAAATTTTTGTCTGGCTTTTACTGTCTTTTCCTAAGTTTTGATGTTGTTATGCACACAGTTAGGCTTAAAGATATGGACTGTTTAAAACTAAGGATCAAATTAGCCCGTGTGTTCTACCTAGAAATAGTGCTGTTTGAGTCACAATAATCTGCTTACTATCCATTTTAATCAATGTTTTCTCATTCATGTAACTCATTTTCACATGCTCTTTGCTCAGCAGTCATATCTCCCAATTTAAGGAATGTGACTGGCATTCTAAGCCATGTGTGTGGTCACCCTTCTGAAGGGTTAAGAGAGGTGCACCTCTCTTAGGTGAGTCACTTAGTCACGGTTTGAGAAACAGCCCTATTTTTCTTCCAGAAATCACAGAAGAGCTTATAGAGTCTGGGCTCCAATTTTCAGTACTTCACCTTTGAAATCAGGTAAAGTGAATTCATGCAGTTGCCAAGATGTGAGCCCTCCAAAAACGCTAGGGAAAATGTGTCAACAAACCAAGAGTTTGATGCTGCCCTCATGGCAAACAAGGGAACATGCAGTCCTGCATTGCCCTTCCTGCCCACTCCTGCTCTGGAACACCTCTCTGGCCTCATTTAGGATTTTCCAGTACACATGATTTCTTCCATTTTCTGCAGTACTACATGGGATGAAATATAAAATTTTTCTGACAATGACTCTTTCTTTTGCAGCATCATCCTTCTCCTCCATGTAAAATTGTGTTACTGATTTAACTAATCTGATAGTTATGTCAGTTCAAACATTAATGACGTTTCTACCGCCCCATCATTTGCAAGGTATGCTTAATATGGAAGGTGCTGCAGTTAAAGACATCTTGAGAGGACTTTAAAACAAAGCTTCAAGCACAGCTGGTCAGCTTTAAGCATCACAGTGCTTACAATCCCCAGTGTTGATGTTGACATGAAGATAATTTTTCTGCTGTCTGGAATTCTATGATGTTGCCCTGATTTTTCAGCCTTTTCTTGTGTCTCACAGTTTTTGTAGTTCAAGTTGTTTCTCATACATGGGCGTTATAAATAGAAGCAATGTTTTCCTTAGCTTAGGGAGTTTACATTCTTTGTATTAGAGATATGGACGGATAGTGGACAGTCGTCTTGACCAATGGGATGGGGAAAGGTGTCCACGTTCTCCCCCAGTCCCTGACCTTTGTAGAAATACTATATAAAGTGGAGTCAAATCTTTTAATAAACAGTTCATGCCTTCTCACCAAAGTGAGCGTGTGTGTGTGTGTGTGTGCCTGTGTGTCGAACATCAACACTATGGCATTAAGAACTGAGTGTTTTCCAAACGTCCTTCTTAGTATAGGTATTCTGAGAGTTTTTTTCCTGGACTCTAAGGAGTTTACACAGTCTGAAAGCCTGTTTTATTGTCAGGTTTATTTTCCAAATGCTGTTTAAATCCATCTCTAATCTTCATTAATAACAACATTATAATTACTTCATTAACTTTTCCAGATAAAGTGTTTAAACTCTATAGAAGCAAATAGCTTTTTTGCTGGATTGTGTGCTAATAGCTTCATCTAATACCACAACCTTGAGTTTTAAATGTATTTAATGAAATCATAAAGCTCTTATTTAGTGTGTGTTACTGAAACCTGAAGAACACGTGGCACAAGGGTAAAGATAGCAACTTGTTGCATTACATTGATTTAATGATGCATTTTGAAAGACTGGTGAGGAAGAAAGCTCCATTTATTTCCCAAGGGTAAAAATAATACCCTTAGTCATTGGCCTTAACTCATTTTGACATCTTTGTTTCTGTGTAAAGGTTAAGTAATGTGGTCAAATTTTATAAGTAATGCCGTATTAACGAAGTACTTGCATTAAGGCTGTAAAATTGAACACCAGATCAGGAAATAATAAAAAGTAAGGGTTGTATCATAAAGTTAACTGATCCATACAGCTAGTGTTCCCCAGATAAGGTACATTCTCAGCTGCCCACAGTATGTGCAGTTGTGAGTCACTGCTCCTGAATAACTTAACCTTTTAGTTTCTTCTTTTTTGACTTTTTCATTTTCAGCCTGAAAGTTGAAGGAATGCAGCTTCTTAAAATAATTTTTAGTTTGCCTTTGCTGAAAGAAAAGCAAATCCCTGTGTCTTCTATTAGCTGAGTATATAAATTACAGTCTGTGGCTCCACAGCTCTCAGACCCAAGTCTGTGGCCAGTGTACCTGCTGACTGGGAAATCTTGCGGTTTTCCCTGAAGTTCCTGTATGCACATGGTTATAGTCAAGGAACTTGTGGCTGAGAGACAACAACTTCAGCTGTTTCTCAGATGTCTGATTGTCATTTAGATGCCTCTAGTGCATTTCAAGGTGAAGTCAAATGACTTCAGTGTGCCACTGCAGAGGGCAATGTAGCATGACAGATTATTACTTTTCCCTGAAATGAGATGGAAGCATTTACACAAGCTGCTCTGAAGCATCTTCTGCAAGGAAAAAGCAGATAACTGATGAGTAGTAAAGAGAAATTTCCAAAACTGCTCTGCTGTTAGTCTCTGGACTGGACAGTTCACTTTCTCACCCCCACCCCAGTGAGATACAGGAAGAAAATAGCAGAAACAGAAGTCAGAAAATTCATAGGTCAAGACAAAGACAGTTAATAGGTGAGTGTGGTGGGAAGCACAGCAAAGTAACACAGCCAACACACTGCAAGGCAAACCAATGCCCAGCCAGTCTCCAAACAATGGTTACCTTGGGAAGCCACCCCCTTTCTTCTTAGTCTACCTTGGGTTTTAATAAATGTTTGTTGCATGGTATGAAACAGCTCTTTGGCCAGCCTGGATCAGCTGTAGTTACTGGTAGTGTCCACTCCCCTTTCCTTGCCCACTCCTGACCTTCTGGAGTGGGACAGTGTGGGAAAAAAAGGCAACTTTGCATGTTGAGATGGTGCAAGCACTCTTCAGTAACGGCAAAACAAAAGTATTTTATCAACACAGTTTCAGCTACATAAAACCATATTGGCCACTCAGAAGAAAGTTAACTCTATCCCAGACAAACCCACTCAGCTGGCTTTCTCCAGCAGTTAGCTTGTTTGGGGAAAGCTGCACTCGACACCAGGGCATTTTGTTCATTGTTTTTTCGGGTCGTAAACAAAAAGTCTGAGTGTATCTGCATATTTGTGTATTTGTGTATACTGCCACAGTATCTTAAAATGCAATATTAGCATTCTGCATGTATAAATTATTTAATGGCAGTAAGGAAATAGCACTTGTGGACTTGTACATAGAAATGTAGCCGGGTGATGCAGTTCGTCACACACACAAACACACACTCACACTTTGATCAGAAGGCATGAAGTAAAACTCTACTTTATTTGAAAGTCTGACTCCATATATAGTATATCTACAAAAGCCAGGGATTTGGGGCAGAAGGTTGATACCTCTCCCCATGCCGTTGGTCAAGACAACTGTCCATCAGCTGTCCATAGCTCTAGGACAAAGAATGTAAACTACCTTGAAATTACACAATAATATTGGCTGTGTTTACAGTCCAGAGCATGAGAAAGAGCCTAAAACATAAAACTGTGAAACAGAAGAGAAGGCTGAAAAAATTAGAGCAACACCCGGGGGTTAGGTTTTTAAGCTAAAAATCATTTGATGTAGAAAGAGAGATGCACTATGATATTGCATATCTTTGAAGAGACCTGTATGCGAAACAAAGGCTGTTAGAACTGAATCTACCTCGTTTGTTAGGTACTCACTGCTGCCATTCTAGCTGAGCGCGTTACTTGATTTGAGGGCTAGGTAGTGTACCTGAGAACAAACAATAAATGAATGAATGATCTTGTTGCACCCCACAAAACAGAACATACATTGTGGGATGTCAGTGATGCACATCTCTGAGGGAAACTGAAGATGTAAAGATCCAGATACCAAGTTCAGGTATGAAATCTTGCCTGTATCAAAGTGAAAGGAGGTGTTGCCATTGCATGGAAGAAATTAGAACTTTGAATGCATTAACAGCTTGATTCTGGAAAACGTGCAGCCATAGCACTGTGCAGTGAAACCTGAGAGATCTCTGTTGCTCTATGCTTACCTGGCTAAATTGAGCCAATTTATTTAGCCACTCAAGTGTGGACAATTTCAGCCTACAAAGAACTTCAGAAGCAAACCTTTTTATTGAGTAAGAATTCAGTGAAAGGATACTAAACCTGCTGTATTTCACTCTGAGAATTTAATAGGGAATATCGTGAAGGCAGATATTTAGAGACTCATGGCAAGATGATCAAAAAAGCTATTTGTTTCATATACATTTCTTGGTGTACTACTCTCACCTATTCCATTCAATCAAAATTCACTATGGAAATTTACACTGGATTTCCATTTCTGGTACAAAAACACAAAGAGTGACATGGCTGTGTGTTTAAAAAATGGGCAAAAGTGGGAGAGGGAAAATCTATCTTTTCATAAGGTAAAGAATTTCTTACAAACCACTTTTTGAGATGAAGCAAGTATGTGTAGTAAAGTATGCATCTGGAAGTAAAGAGAAAGGCGGTAACAGATTGATCTGTAACCAAGGGTCTGCCGGGACTGTGATTCTTGGCTCTGCTGGACAAAGGTCATTTGGTTTACAAATAGTTACTATCTAAACAGCAGGGACTAAACCAACGCCCATAAACTGTTTGTATGGATTGTGCACAGGAAACAAGCTAATGACACACTGAATGAGAGCGTCTATTTAATGCTGGGTTTTTGCTGGGGGCAGCTTGGAGCACTGTAGTGAAGAAAATAACTTTTCCTCATCAGTTGCATTAATTTCTACTGAATCTTTTAATTCCTAGCATTAAACCTGACATATTCTAGAGGTCTGCTCAGATCTTTTATTATACCCTCTGAGGCAGAATACATACTCAAATGTACTAGACCTCTTCCTGAAAAAAAGTAGAGGATGGTTTCAGTGTAATCAGTCTTAGCATTACATGCAGAGATGTATGTGTGGCAGCACAGTAAATGGGGGTAATAAGTCTAGGTTACTCTTAGCTTCAAGAATTAGCTGAACTGCTTGAGAATTACATGAAATTTTCTTAAAAATATAAAGAACTTAGAAATTAAAAAAGGTTGGACTATGACATTATTATGTAACTGCTGTTGATGCTTTAGCAGAGATGCAGTAAAAAATATAAATAATTTAATTCTGATTTATATTTGAGGAATAAATTATTATTTTACTACAAGTATTTTTTTAAACAAAGAGAGTCTCTTACAAAGGTAGCATATGCAGGACTTGGGGAAACTTTTCATGCTTTTGCCAACATTCTAGTGAAATCACAGGGGGGCAGCAAGAAAAGCCTGAGATTTCATGTCTGGCTGTAAGATCCTAGATCCCCTGACTGATTCTCAGTATGATGTTTGGGTAAAGAGATGGAGGTAAACAGGTATGTCAGGAGGTAAAGGAGTCTGTCAGGTGTAGAGTACGAAAGTTAGTTGAGTTTTCAGCTTGAGACTAGGGTAAGTAAAGCACGTGTATGGGCACTGAAGAAGTGGTTGGAAAATCCTTAATTGAGGGAGTATTTTAGATAAATGAATGTGATGTTTTTTGTGGGGTCTGGGTTGACTAACAGAAAAAGTGCTAGCCTAAGGACAGACTATAAACCATACTTGAAATAATATCTTCTATCTAATCTACTATTAGCCTGGTAGCCCTCTTAAAATTCCTTTGTTGTTGCAGTTTTTGGAATCTGATGAATTTTAATTGGCTTGACTCGTGAAAAAAATGATACTCATTCAGGAACTGGTCATGAGATCACTGGTGGTAAGGGAATACTTAGCTGTGTAGTGCAGTGCAAATGCTTTGTCACAGGAGTATGAACTTGGCAAGGCCAAGATCCTCTTCTTTTACACTGGACCCACAAGTGAATTATCTGTCCCAGAAGAGTTGAACGAAGATCATTACACCAAGCCCTTGGCCACATATTCCTGATTCTCTATATACAGTATAGAGAGATTATTTTAGATGTATATATTGTCTTGCAACTTTTATGGTATTGTTCCTCATTTTTCTCAATTTTTAAGCCAAACTCCTTCAGTATCAGGAGGATGAATGTTTATGCCTCAGGGAAAGAGGAAAATCATAACTAAAGAAGTATTGAAATCATTAGGAGTGGACATTAGGAATAGCTTTTCTATGCAGTATATCTTCAATTTGTATATTGGGCAGCAATAAAAAATGCTGTAGTCCACTGGATAATGATAATTTCCAGCTTTTGGGTGGTACAGTCTTGTTTCTAACACTCCATAGGTCACCAGGAAGCCAAATTTGTGTCTTTTGTGCATTTTGAGTCATAGACAATATATCTGGGGGGCAGAGTAAAAAAAAAAATATATATATATATATATATTTCAGAGCTCATGGTATTTTTTTTTCAAGTCAGCCTCTCATAATTTATCAAATCTTAAAAATTTTCCCATTTTCACTCATATTGTTCTGTTCCTCCATTATGTTTTATTGGTTTTTTTCCCTATCCTCATGCTTTTGCAGTCAATTCCCGCTGCATATCAACAGTGTTTTGGCTTGTAGAAAAACCATAACTAACAGTGAATCTTGCCTGATTATAATAAAGTGACACACACTACATGATTTTCCCTGTAATTAATTAATTAGTAGCCTGCTGAAGTTCCTCTGGACAAGCAAGTTGTATTTGCAGAAAAGGGTTAGCAAGTAGTGAGCAGTCAAGGTGATGAAAAAAATATGAGAAATACACATGTCATTGCTCTGCAGAGTGCAGCACAGGCTTGTTCTTGGTACTTCCTCTGTCTCTGTTTCCCTGTTTAGGTAGGGGTGTGTCTGTTAATATATTGCAATCACACATCTCTGACAAAGACAGATCTGGCACCAAATGCTTAACTATTATATTGTATAGAAAAGGAGCAGGGAAAGAGTAAAAACAAGCTTTTCTTACATTGTGTCTTTCCATTGATATCAGTAATGCAATCCTCATTTTCTAACCTTTTCACATAACACTTGATATATGATAGTTTTTCTATGGAAACTTCAATATTGTGGGAATTATTTTAACATTTGTAGAAGGTGTGTGCATAAACATTTGTCACCTCGTAGTACATACACAAACTTTTGTCACCTCCGCTTTCCTGGGATGAAAATGCAGGCTCAGTGTTCTGTAAAATCGTCAAGTGTTTCATGCAGTGTGAACATAGTACTCAGTATTGCTATGGCTTTAAGTAATGGAATAATTACATAGGGGCTAAAGTACTGAAAGGAAGCTGTTCTCCCTTCTGAAGACCCTTCACCACGCTGCGCTAAGCAAACTTCAGGCGCCCGGCCCCGTTCGGTATCTGTGGAGTTAACTAGATTAAGCTTACTTCCAGTTAGCCTCTGTCACCAGGAATGCAATTTGTGTTTACCTATATAAGGAAACCTGCTCGACCTAAAGGAGCTCGCCGGGGTTGTCCGTGCCTGCGAGCGGGGCCAGCGCGCTGCGCTGCGCGGCAGGCGGGGCAGGGCAGGGCAGGAGCCAGCGCGCAGCCCCCCCAGCACAGCCCCAGCGCAGCTCCCCCCAGCGCAGCCCCTCCAGCGCAGCCCTAGCGCAGCCCCTCCAGCGCAGCCCCTCCAGCGCAGCCCCTCCAGCGCAGCCCCTCCAGCGCAGCCCCTCCAG